>JARGCV010000407.1:7500-107500 GCA_034064705.1 Bothrops alternatus | reverse complement strand
GCCGATCCGATCCGTTGCATGTGATGTGACATATTTGCATTTGACATGATGATTCGTCAAGGCTCAGTACAGTGCTGCAAGGCGCGATTATGAGACGCATGCGCTCTGCACAGGAGAATTGTTTTGAGAGAGTGCGCCGCGTGCAAGAGTGCACTGCACGCAAGTGGCTTTGTTTACTTCTTACCGAAACACGCCACGGCACACATGCACACGTTAGACTCACTTTTTTTCCTTCAATTTATTTGTGTCCTCCTTCTTATTGTAAAAAAGTTGGTCACCTTATTTTTGCCCTGTTGTTAAGTGAACCACTGGAAGTTAGTAACACAGCTGTTAAGTCAATCTGGCTTCCCCATTGACTTTGCTTGTCAGAAAGTTGCCAAATTTGATCACATGACTCTGGGACACGGCGACCGTCATAACTATGAGCCAGTTGCCAAGAGGTTTGACCATGGAGACTCTACAAGAGCCGTAAGTGTGAAAAAACATCCTTAAGTCACTTTTTTGGGTGCCGTGGTATCTTCAAGTGATCACTACATGAATGGCTGTAAGTCAAGGACTACCTTCATGGAAAGTCATAAAAAGAGCCTTTGGGTCTAAGATTAATGCTCTCATCGGAAGGACTCCCCTCTTTCAGGCATGACGTTATTCCAGACTTTGAAAGGGAGACTAGAAGGACCTTGACCCAAATTGGACAAAGCTGGAAGTCTGAACAGGGCAGAACTACAAAAAGCTGGTTTTTATTTTAATTTGACTATAACCTACAGTTAATATATTTCCCCTCCACTCAAATAGCTTTCCTCTATTGCAGGGGTGTCAAACTCAATTTCACTGAGGGCCGTATCAGCATTGCGGTTGCCCTTGGGGGCCGGGTGGGTGTGGCCTACTGGGTGGGTGTGGATGGAGCGGGTGTGGCCTACTGGGTGGGCATGGCCAGTTCTACATCATTTGCGTCAAGGGGGCCTGTGGGGGCCTGGGCAGGAGTGGGACAGATCTGAGGGTCTCTGGCAGAAGAGAGTGGGACCAGGGCAAGCGCCAAGGCAGGGTCCACCGGGGCAAGTGCCAAGATGACCACCACAAAATTGTACATTGGCTCCCGGATGGCCTGGGCCAGGGCCAAGGCAGCAGGGGTCGTTCCCTCACTGTTTCCAGGATGGCTTCGTGGGCCACATGAAACCACTTCGCGGGCCGCATCCGGCCCCCCGGGCCTTGTGTTTGACATGTCTGCTCTATTGTCACATGAAAAAAAGGAGAGTTTGACAGAAACTAAACTTTTCCAGCACATGATAGACTGGGCTCCAATTTTGGGTAGAGTTATATGTGAGTTGAATCTCATTTGTTTTCAAGCCAATGATTTAGTATGGAACAACGATCAGACCAAACTATGGGATTGATTTGATTTTGTAAATCAATTTTCAAATCCATTCCCTGCATGAGCCAAACCCCTTCCGAGTATTCTGACTGACTCAGACATATCTGATAGTGTGATTTGCTCTGGATTATTGGTCCAAATTGAAAAGCTGGTTTGATCCAGAGAGTTGAATGGATGGCTTTAGAGCGTGAAATCTCCAAATCAAATCTTTTCATAGCTATCCTTTCCAGTTCATTGTTCTTTGTCTCTCTGTGGCCCACCAGATGCCTCTGAGAAGACCAATACAAGGCAGGAAAGGGATGGTATCCAGATTGACATGGTCCTTTTCAGATGGTGCCTTAAATCTTAAAAACATATGAAGAACAGTTGCAGGAACTGGGTATGTCTAGTTTAATGAAAAAGAGGACTAGGGGTGACATGATAGCAGTGTTCCAATATTTGAGGGGTTCCTACAAAGAACAGGGGGCCAACCTATTCTCCAAAGCACCAGAAGGCAGAACAAGAAACTGTGGATGGAAACTAATCAAGGAGAGAAGCAACCCAGAACTAAGTAGAAATTTCCTGACCGTGAGGACAATCAACCAGTAGAACAACCAGTTATGGGTGCTCCAATACTGGAGGCTTTTAAGAAGGGACTGGACAATCATTTGTCTAAAGTGGTATAGGGTTTCCTGCTTGAGCAGGGGGTTGGACTAGATGACCTCCAAGATCCCTTCCAACTTTGTTATTCTGTAATGATCTGTTGCCTGATGCCACTTTTTCACACCATGAATGGTGGGCCTTGCTGAAGGGCAAAATCTCTTTGCAGCTACTATTTTTTTTCTGGTTTTTCATTCCCTTTGCAGCTGGAGATGACCATTTCTCTTTCACCCTGCCCCATCCTCCTAACCCAACCTAAACCATGAGCAAAATCTACCAGTTCAATCATAACAGTTTTTTTTTTAAAAAAAGCCACAGACGTTTATTGCTTCCTTCTGAAAAATTTACTATGGCCCGATTTATATTTTTGGATTTTGCGCATTCCTGTATTTCTTTCTTGGCAATTTGGAGGGCAAGTATTTGGCTTGTCTTGCTGCCAATCAAAATATTTGAAGGAAATGTTTATTTTCTTCTGGAAATCGCACCAGCTGCTGCTTTAGCTGAATACACTCATTTAGAAGTAAGAATTTAGCCATTGTGAGAGCAAGTATGGCACACGCTGCGTTTCTGACCCAATCTATCAACGGAAATGGCAACACTTTGGATCAGGGAGCTGGGAAGTGAGGAATGCGTGTTGAACAGAGGTCACTGCCCTGGCTACTATCATGTCAATGCTTTGGGGGCTGCCCGTTCTCAGCAGCACCAAACAGGAATTCTGCATTGCACTACTTTCCAAACTGCTTTGTCCTTTTTAAATAAAAGGTTGCCATTATTTTATTTCATAAAAGCACAAGCAACCCTATGCTGGATTGGATCATGGCCTATCTAGTCTAGCAGTCTGTTCTCACTGTAGCCAACTGACTGGTCAAGGAAGCACGCTAGTCTCCCAACCGATGGCCTTCAGAGGAAGTCATCAAGGCTAACAGCCTTTTTCTTTGGAGAAAATCTAGATCTTATGCTGACCACATTTTGGCCTGGTGAGAAGACCTAGAAATTGACACCAGAGTTTTCCATTCACAAAATAGTTGTCAGAGTGGATGAGGCCAGTTTCAAAACATTTATATTATCAAAAGATAAGCAGGTTACTCCCCACCAACTGTAGAGATGCTCTACCAACCCATGAGGTCCCATGATGGGGCTTCCAAAAGAATTATGGGAATTGTTAAACTGGCTATGCTATGGGGTCCTTGGTACTCTCTGAACTTGGATGTTTCTTTGCAGACATTTCATAACCCAAACTAGGTAGCTTCATCAGTGCACTGGCGATGTTAGTTTGTTTGGTAATGATGTCTGCCAGAAAACCGCCAAGCTCAGAGACTTCATAGTTCAACCCTGAGCTTCAAACATTCTCTACTATGGGTATACTATCACTGCAATTTCCATTATTTATTATATATTATAGGTTCTTAGTAAGTTTTATTATTGGAGTTCAATATATTCAAATATACACATTTGGGCAATACCTTATGTGTCTGGTCTGCCTTTGAAATCATGTGCCTGGCCTGTCAGTATTTATTACTGCCTTGATTAGATTATTTTTCTTCATGGTGCCCAAACAGTCCAACTGTCCCCAGCAAAATCCCATTAATCTGGCAATCAGAAGTAGAAAGTCTGCTTGTCTCCTCGGCTTGTCAGGTGGGCATGTTCCAGCTCCACCACCTTGTTGCTCAGCTGGCTATTGTGAGTCCCAAAGTTATACTAGAACTGGGACCAAGTGTGTGTATGTGTGTGTGTGTGGTTCCTTCACTGCTCTCTCTGCCCCAATTCCTTCCCCTAAGCCTTCCTTAGAGAGGATTTTTGCTAAATTGATTTATCTATATATCTTATATCTGGATTAACAGATTTGAAATCATTGGCTTCCCCTTTTCTGACTTTCTATATTATAGGTCAGTGATGGCGAACCTTTTAGAGACCGAGTGCTCAAACCACAACCCAAAACCCACTTATTTATTGCAAAGTGCCAGGGCCGCCTCAGCATTGTGGTGCCCTCGGGGGGGGGAGCATGGGGCATGGCCCACTGGGTGGGCATGGCTGTGGCAGACATGGCAGACTGAGTGGGCATGGCTGTGGTGGGCATGGCCACCTTGATATTGCTCGTGTGGGGGATGCCTGTGGGGGCTGGGCAGGAATGAGGGAGATCCAGGGGGTCTCTGGTGGGTGGAGCGGTGGGCAGGAGGCTCGTCCTGCGGGGTGAGGCAGGGGGTAGGGCGGGGGTGCCATTGCTGCGGGGCAAGGCAAGGCAGGGGGGCTGCTGCCTGACACCATCAGCCCCCGCACACAGACGCCAGCGAGCTCATGGGGGCATGGTCTACCACCTGTAGTTGAGCTTGCTAGCCAGCTACTTTGCCTCCTTTGTGCTGGGTGGGGCTGCCACTCCGGGCACCAGCAGTGGCCTAATGGACCTGCGTGAGCTGGCGGCGGTGGCGGCAGGTGTGCCCACAGAGAGGGCTCTGAGTGCCGCCTCTGGCATGCGTGCCATAGGTTCACCATCACTGTTATAGGTTCTTAGTAAGTTTCATTATTGGAGTTCAATATATTCAAATATACACATTTGGGCAATGCATTGGCTGCCAATTGGTCTCCGAACGCAATTCAAAGTGTTGGTTATGACCTATAAAGCCCTACATGGCATCGGACCAGGTTACTTGCGGGACCGTCTGCTGCCGCATGAAACCCAGCGACCGGTTAGGGCCCACAGAGTGGGCCTTCTCCAGGTCCCGTCAGCCAGACAGTGTCGCCTGGCGGGGCCTAGGGGAAGAGCCTTCTCTGTTGCAGCCCCGGCCCTCTGGAATCAACTCCCCCCAGAGGTCCGTATTGCCCCCACCCTCTCCGCCTTTCGCAAACTGTTAAAGACACATCTTTGCCGGCAGGCCTGGGGCAGTTGACACCTTGCCCCAGCCAGTGTATGTTTGTTGTGAGTTTGTTTCGGATGATTGGTTTTAATTTAGGGGTTTTATAATGTATTTGATTTCTATATGTTACTGATTATGTTGTAAGCCGCCCTGAGTTTTCGGAATAGGGCAGCCTAGAAATCGAAACAAACAAACAAACAAACAAACAAACAAACAAACAAACAAATAAATAAATAAATAAGTGACCAGCTGGAAATACCATAGCAGAGAGGTTATCTGGGCCATGGACCTCCATGTTTTGCAGTTCTAGAGCAACAGCCAAGATGCACAACTGGACTGCACACATGAGCAGTCAGAAGCAACCACACTGGCATCAAGGAACACAGACAATATTTTAGCAGCCCCCTTTAGTTCCCAGAGGGAAATTACCTGCATTCCTTATAAGCGCCCCTCATTTCTTTCTCAGATAGAAATATTTGTGCAACCCCCCCCCCCCAAATATTCATCCATGAGACAATGAGGCAGATCAGAGCCAGCCATTCATACATTCCTAAAATAGCTGTCTGCTTTTCTGGACTAAGTTATACTGACTGACAGATAAACAGGAGAGAGATTTAACACCCATACATAAATGTTTATGCTGACTTCCCTTCTTCTTTTCCTTCTGGTTTTTCCCTCCCAAAGCCCTTGTGCTCTCTGTTTTCTATAATCTTCCTCCAGAGATAAATCTCACTTCCCACCCCAGATGCAATCTTCAATTGATTAAACACAACCATTTAAAAATATTTCACCTGATTAATCAGCTTGTTGTATAAATAAAGACGGCTTTTAATCAAAGTGTTTACAAAAATTACAGACAACACTTTGTATAGGATAAGATTCTTTGTCTTTCTCAAACAGCCAGTCTTTCAAGGCCTTTCCTTTTTCTGCTTCTTTCAATTTTTGTTTTGTGTCTATTATATTGTCAGCCTGTGGGCAGGGATTAGCTTAATCTTTTAATATCCATGCAGCACTCAGAACATTGTAGAGACTTTATAAATAATCACAGCAACAACAACACATCTGAAAATACTCTAATTTTTAGTTAATGTTCCAAAATTGCATTTGATTGCCTTTGACTCATAAGCTGCCCATTTGAAATAATTAAAATGATGCCTGCTTACTTCAGAACTCCTATTCCCCCTATATGTAAACACATATAGTCATCAAGAATTGTTGTAATCGGGATGGACATGTATATTTCATTCAAAAAAGAGAGCAAGGGAGACCAAAAGGGTGGAGGAGACTTTAGATTTGCATAAACTGGGCATACACTATTTTACCAGTGATCCAATATCTAAGGGCTGCCACAAAAAAGAGAGGTGTCAAGCTATTCTCCAAAGCACCTGAACAAGAAGTAATGAATGGAAAGTAATCAAGGGGAGAATGAATCTAGAACTAAGGAGGAATTTCCTAACAGAATAATTGATCAGTGGAACGACTTGCCTCCAGAAGTGGTGAATGCTCCATCACTGGAGGTTTTTACGGAGAGACTGGACAGCCATTTGTCTGAAATGGTATAGGGTTTCCTGCCTGAGCAGGGGGTTGGACTAGATGACCTCCAAAGTCCCTTCCAACTCTGTAATTCTGTTACCTACACAGACCAACCTTTGTAAATCGGCACTAGCATTTAAAATTGAAAGAAAAGTGACTGATCTGATTTCAGGTGCACCTGTAATCAACTGATGTTATGTCCACCTGCCTGCTCAATCTGTTGGCCAGATGTGAAGTCTAGGTTCCCACCTGGGGCCATGGGTATCAAAGGGCCTTTTTTGATTTTCTGAGTAGTCATGGCCCTTTGACCCTTTTGCAAATGGACAGACCCTGACAACCACAGTCCTCCGAACATGCATTCAAAATTCCAGATGTGCTTATCCTTCTGAAAATTGGAGAGGAACTCTTGAAAGGCCAATAGCCCTTCTTGTGTTATGCTTAGAGTGGGATTGCCCTAGGCCAGGAGTCCTCAAACTTGGCAACTTGAAGACGTGCGGACTTCAACTCCCAGAATTCCCTCAGCCATCCATGCTGGCAAGTCTTAAAGTTGCCACATTTGGACACCCCTCTACACTAGGCCATCTTTCTTATGTTTTCGGGGAAAGCATGTGATGAAAAGAAGGACGCACAGCCACTAAGGGGAAGCTTTGCCAGTTTGCAAGAGGCCAACCAACACTGCATTTTGAAATCTGCTTTACCAGCATGGCTCCCCAACTGTAGTAACACTTCCCTTGTCCCTGAAGGGAAGAAGGAAATGGAAGAAGAACCAGCAAGAATCGGCACTCTTGTGACAACTTGCACATTTTTCTCAATAACCCAGTGGAGATTTCCAATGAATGGCCCAGCAGTTAAAGCCATCAGTCTGTCACTTCTGCTCCCAGGATTGGATTGCAATCCCAACTCGGTTAGCGGAAGCGAAGGAAACCTGTTGAACTGAAATACGATGTTAAGGCTAGTTCTGACTTTCTGTTTATTTATCTGTGCACTTCCCGTGCTGAGGAATACCCTTGCATGCGCAAGTCTTCGGGTGTCACGCCTGCTGTAGTTAAAATTTCTATCTCAAGTTATTGAATTTCTACCTCAGGATCTTTTGTTGGGGATTATAAAAGATTGCACTATTACTGAGACGAAGTTAATTCTGAAGCGCGAATGAACAATATGTGATAGACTAGATATACCGGTAGTAGATAGACCAAATATAAGAGCTGTATTTTCAGGTCCTATGAGGACAGCTTATTAATATGAGCCCAGGTTTAATGTTGATTGCTTTAATATTGGAAAAGCGTACTGAATTTCTACCTCAGGATACTGAATTTCTACCTCAGGATCTTTTGTTAGGGATCATAAAAGATTGCACTACTACTGAGACGAATTTACCTCTGAAGCTCGAATGAACAATATGTGATAGACTGGAAACAGTAGTTAGAACATATATAAGAGGAATGTTTACTAAACCAGACGTTTACAAAGACTAATCCATAGTGTTGTATTGCAGGTTATATGATGATTGCTTTTTAATACGATCTTATGTTTGATGTTGATTGTTTCTAACTCAGGTTATTGAATTTCTACCTCAGGATCTTTTGTTAGGGATTATAAAAGATTGCACTATTACTGAGACGAAGTTAATTCTGAAGCGCGAATGAACAATATGTGATAGACTAGATATAATAGATAGACCATATACAAGAGCTGTATTTTCAGGTCTTATGAGGACAGCTTATTAATATGAGCCCAGATTTAATGTTGATTGCTTTAATATTGGAAAAGCGTACTGAATTTCTACCTCAGGATACTGAATTTCTACCTCAGGATCTTTTGTTAGGGATCATAAAAGATTGCACTACTACTGAGACGAATTTACTTCTGAAGCTCGAATGAACAATAGGTGATAGACTAGAAACAGTAGATAGACAAGAGAAACACCAATCAAATAAAATGTATCAGGCGTATAGTTGAGGCTTGACGTGAGGAGTGAGGAATGTTTACTAAACCAGACATTTACAAAGACTGATCCTTAGAGTTGTATTGCAGGATATATGATGATTGCTTTTTAATATGAACTTATGTTTAATGTTGATGGTTTTAATAAAATAATTTAAAAAAAAAGATTTTTTTTACAAAAAAAACAACAGCAGCAAAATCCAAAGTTGAAGGGGGAAGGAATCTGTCTGAGACAACCTCAAGGATTGCAGAAACACAAAAATACACAAAGGCCTTTAGAAGGAATAAAAAACGTGACAAGTGGAAAATCAGACATAGCTGGCTGTTCATTGGCTGCCATTTGATTTGGGAGAGAAAAGTAAACTTGAAAATTAACGTAAGATTGGAAAATGGATCTGAATGTTTTAGTCCAAGCAACAGAGCAGCAGAGCAGAGTGGCTAAGGTGCTGGATTAACACCGGAAAGGCCTACATTAACACCTATCCTCAGCAGAGTCTCAACACAAAGGTGAGTCAGCTCAACCACCCTTACAAGGTTGTTGTTGTTGTAGGAAAAAACAAATTAGTGCTAGGAATGCCCTTTGAGTTCTTGGAGGAAAGCTAGGATATAAATCTATCAAGCAAAACAAAACAGTTGGACAGTTGTTGTTCTCATTGCCTCTTAAGCTAAATGCTGTCCCTGTCTCTTAGCTTCTCACAATACACGTAGCCCCACTTAGTAACCCTGGTTGGGACCGGCAACTCCATTGCTAAGCAAAGTGAACACTGAGCAGCCCACTTAGTGGCAGCAGTCCTGGTTGTCACTGTTAAGAGAATCTCCCATGGTTGTAAAACAAGACACCACCATGCAATTGCAACTTGAGAGCTCCTGCCAGCTTCCCCAATGACTTTGCTTGTTGGAAACCAGCTGGGAAGGTCACAGTTGGCAATCACGGGAGGATGAGATGATGCGATTACCCACAATGGTTGCCAAGCACTCGGATCACCATCCTGTGATCGCAGGGATGCTATAATGGGTTGTAAGTGCGAGGAGCAGTCATAAGTCACTTTTTCCAGTAACTTTGGATAGTTAAATGCTAAGTGAATGGTTGTTAGGCGAAAACTCCCTGTTTTCCTGTCCCCGCAACAGAAATCCCGGTTTTAATCCCACCATTTTCTCAGGAACTTTGAGAACTGATTAAAAATTTCTCTCAGTTACGCTTCTGGACCCACTCTGCTGTTGGAGGAGATGCTACTGCTGGTGCTTTCTACTCCACATCCTAATAGCAACAGTCAGTACACGTAGTCCTCAACTTACAACAGTTCGTTTAGTGACAGTTCAAAGTTACAACAGCACTGAAAAAAAGTGACTTATGACTGTTTTTCACACTTAGACCACTGCAGCATCCCCATGTGATCAAAATGCTTAACAACTGACTCATGTTAATGGCGGTTGCGGCGTCCCGGGGTTATGTGATCCCCTTTTGCGACCTTTTGACAAGCAAAGCCAAAGGGGGAGCCACTTAACAACCGGGTAAAAAAACTTATCAACTGCAGTGATTCACTTAACAACTGAGGCAAGGAAGGTCGTAAAATGGGGCAAAACTTGCCGAATGGATGTCTTACTTAATGACAGAAAATTTGGGCTCAGTTGAGGTCGTAAGTAGAGGACTCCCTGTAGTGTTTCCCAATCCGAAAGAACTCGCATCATCTCTTGATGTAAGTTGAAATAGAGGTATGGGAAGCCAGAGAGGCTGCAGATGACTCAAGAGATGAGTATGCAATGAAATGAGATCTCCGCGTTCATTCTTGGCCATCTTAGCATTACATCAGGGCAAGCGCAACACAATCTGCCCTTAAGAAGTTCACCCAAATTCTCTTCCCCTTTGGAAGAAATTTCCGTGCAAATTCTTTTGCATCAACATGGAAGGAGAACTGGGGAAAAAAAATAAAGGCAGAAGAGTGTTTCTCTACTGCTCTGCTTTAAAGTAGGCCTCAGTTTCATCTCTTTAGCCAAGGACGAGTTTTAGGTGATTACCCAACTGGATAAAGTAGCACCGAAGAGATTACCTGGTTGGGACTTGAAATGCCTGCAAGAAATCAACCATGCTCCGAAAGCACCAAGGATCTTATGGTCTTATTTTGTATTTCCTTTAGCAATAAGATAGCTTTCAAAATCTTGTGTGCGGTAATGGGCTACTGAACAAGAAATACAAAGGAGAGGAGAAATGAAATCAAGGAAATCACCTTGGCTCCGTCCATTCTCTGGAAGGAGAAACTGTGACTCTCAAAGAAAAGTCACTTTCCCTTCATTAATACCCAGCTTCCTTTGGAAAACTCTTTTGCAGCTGCCAAATTAAGCAGATGGGGGAAGCCCCTTTTAGAGGTTGAAGAGAGGATTTTTCAAAAGCCAGATCCAGGCGAGTGACTTTGGCAGAAAGGAATGTATATAATGTAATTTCTATCATGTTGTGAGCCGCCCTGAGTTCTCCGGAATAGGGCGGCATAGAAATTAAATTAATAATAATAATAATAATAATGCACAATGGCCACCTATCCGCTTCCAAACAAGAGAGGCAGTGTAACACCACAAAAGACGAGGACAAAACTTACACCTTTCCTTTGCACCATTCTATGCACCAAGGTAAAAATGGAAAAATGCTGCTATGATTTAAATAGAAAGGCAATCCACCATGCGTGTCTTTCACTGCACTGACTCAGTACTAAGAGTTTAGGGTCTGTTGGAGGAATCCTAGTGTATCTTAGGAGTGGTTCTTTAATCCTTACATTTAGATAGGAAAACATGCTCAGTGCAAGATATATTCAGGTGGAGGATTGCCAATGTAATTGCATGATGACCTTTAATGACTGTGGGAGGAGAGGATCATCTCCACTTTTAATCTCTACATCAGTGTTTATCAGTCTTGGAAACTTGACCATATGTGGCCTTCCACTTCCAGAATTCTGGAATTCTGGGAACTGAAATCCACACATCTGTGAGCCGCCCTGAGTTCTCTGGAATAGGGCGGCATAGAAATTAAATTAATAATAATAATAATAATAATAATAATCTTCAAACTGGCAAGGCTGAGAAACATTACTCTACATATTGCAGCGTGCCTTATTCTGCAGAAAACCTACATACCAAATTTTGAAGTTCCGTAGCATGGAACTTTGGAAGCTAAGGATGCATGTATAGGAGCCTGCTTGCATTTTAGAGAAAGCAAATCAGTTTTGGATGAAGTGAATCAGTGGAGAACAGTGGGGAAGCGAGGAAAAATGTATCGTTTTGTCCTTTTAAACAAGAAATAGATCCCTGGGGGAAAGCTTCATTGTACAACATGAATGTTTTGCTGATGGTGCCCCTAAAGTGGGAGTTTTCCAAGCTGCAAAGAGGCATTGGTTATTTAATAGGTTATTATGGGCATTAGCAGGGGGTGAACATATAACATGTGCATGACTTTGAGATTTCCTGGTTGCAAGGACAAAATCATGGTGTTTGCGTGATTACATCACTGCATTTATGTACCATCATTTTGGCTGCATCAATGCAGTTGAATCCAGATGCTACTTTGTCCAATGCCTCAGGAGTTCTTCAGAAGCAGTGCTTTGGAACATGTGGGACACCAATGTAGCACTGATTTGTCAAATTGTCTTGTCCCAGTTTACGTAATTGTCCTCTGCAGCCATCATGCATCTCTGGAAAAGATGCAGCTGCTTTAAAGAGCTGTAGATAAGTGAAGCACCTGCCCCATTGTCTGCAGGGTGTGGTCGAAAACATCAAAATGGTGGGCATGGTATACAGAAAAAACCAAGAGGAGCTTTGATCACATCGTTACGGCCATCATCTTGACTTTTTTGACCATACCCTGCAGATTTTCCTGATGCCATTAAAGCACTTGTTCTCTTTACATGATTCCTCTCATGTTTAACTCTCATAAATGATAATACATACACACACACACACACACATTTTACTCTTCTATGAAGCTGTAGATAGGTTAGTATAGAGGCAAAGCTACCAAGATTGTTGTGTGGTCTTCCCAGGCAGAGACCAATGTGATTGAATTAATTGTTTAAAGAAATTGTAATCATGGCTTTTGAAACCTGTTGCTGATTATTGTATAAATATTACTAGTATTTTTCCAAAGCATAACTGCTTTCTTCAAAATGGAATAAGCCATTTCTGCTACATCTGAGAGTGATCCAGCTCATTCTGCTAAATGGATCCTGAATGCACGTATCTTGACAGAGGACACCCCACAAATGACCCACAAAAATCCAACAATGAATCCGGTTGGGCTTTTCATTTATTGCAACTTCGACGTATCCTTGCATCTGGCAAGGTTTGCTATCCAAATAGACAACTGTGGATGGAGACAGAAGGATACATAGTAAAGAGAAGGAGAATGCAGAGTAAAGGAGCATATTTGGATCCATGCTAGCATAAACTTTTCAAACTTAACAAACACTTTAACTTAAAACATAGCTTCTTCCTCTATCTTCTGCACATTTTTGACCTTAATCATTTATTTTTATAGGTAACCCTTGTTTTATGACTGCCTCATACAGGGACTGTTTGCACTCACAACTGTGATGACTGTGATGAAAAAGTAAATTTGCAATCAATCCTATAGGACAGGGGTGTCAAACTCAATTTCATTGAAGGCCACATCAGCATTGCGGTTGTCCTCGGGGGGGGGGCAGGTAGGTGTGGCCAGGGTGGGCGTGGCTGGAGTGGGTGTGGCCTACTGGAGTGGGCATGGCCAGCTCTACATCATTTGCGTCAAGGGTGCCTGTGGGGCCTGGGCAGGAGTGGGACAGATCTGAGGGTCTCTGGCAGAAAGGGGTGGGACCGGGGCAAGTGCCAAGGCATGGTCCACTGGAGGAGCCCCACTGCCTGCTGAAACCCCTCCAACGGAGCCCATCAAGCCGGATATGTGAAGTAGGCGAGGGCCATTTGCTGGCCACTTCCAGGCAATGGTGCATTTCTTCATTCCTCACAAAGGGTGACCCCTCCCCAGCATGCACCCAGGGGACGTGGCCGATGCGGCAGAGGCTGGTTCCTCGCTGTTTCCAGATGGCCTTGTGGAACTAAGACTGAATGCATTTCAGCATAGATGGCCACCACAAAATTGTACATTAGCTCCCGGCCGGCCTGGGAGGGGGCCAAGGCAGTGGGGGCCATTCCCTCACTGTTTCCAGGATGGCTTCGCGGGCCACATGAAACCATGTTGCGGGCCGCATCCGGCCCCGGGCCTTGTGTTTGACATGTCTGCTGTAGGAGATGACCAGGCTGAACTAGAAGGTGGGGTCAAATACATTATCAGTTTGGAATCTGATTCAGAATAGCAGAGTTGGAAGGGACCGTGGAGGTCTTCTAGTCAAACTCCCTGCTCAAGCAAGAGATCCTATACCAGTGATGGCGAACCTTTTAGAGACCGAGTGCCCAAAAACCTCCCCCCGTCTCCGCTCTGCCTCCCATCATGCCTGCTCCGCTCTGCCCCGCCCACTCGTAGGGCCATACACTACCTCCATGGCCCGCTACAGATTGCCCAGGCAGCCCTGCAGTGCCATGACAGCCATGCCCTCTGCCCACACCCCACATCATCTGCACAATATGGGTCGCGAGGGCGGAGTCTTGTCCCTGCTGCCTAGCTATGTCCTTGGCTGCGCTGCTCTGTGCAGGCCATGCCCAGGGGCGACTCTCCTCCAGGGGGGCTGCTGGTGAGGAGGAGGCCGTGGGGGGAGGCGGGGCTGGGGCGACGATGTGCGTGCCCACAGAGAGGGCTCCGAGTGCCGCCTCTGGCATGCTTGCCATAGGTTCACCACCACTGTCCTATACCAATTCAGACAAATCTTTTCTTCAAAACCTCCAGTGTTGGTGCACCTACAATGTCTGGAGGCAAGTCATTCCACGGATTAATTGTTCTAACTGTCATGAAATTTCTCCTTCATTGTATGCTGGATCTCTCCTTGATGCTCCATAAGAGACAAGAGTCCAGCCCCTCCCCCCAAAGTCCATGGATTCTTATCGGTCACCAATTTGTGTAGTACAGAATCAGCAGATCAGATTTTTCTGAATAGGTAGCATGAAATAAACTTAGAGTACTTTTCAACTCTATCCTGGCTTCTGACTTCTTGCATCTGATAGTCCTCTCATTTCCTACCATTCGACATCTGTAAAGCTGAAGCAAGATGGCGGTTTCATTTAGCTACTGCTTTGCTTAACGAGTGAAGGGTCAGTCCCAGTTCTGGTACCTAAATGAGGACTACCTACTTTAAAGCAGTGTTTCTCAATCTTGGCATTTTCAAAATCTGTGGACTTCAACTCCCAGAATTCGTCAGCCTTCATATCAAGCCACATGCTGTACCACATCAGAGGGAACAAATGCTGCCCAGCAATGCACATAGAGATAGTAAACTCCAATTGATTCAAGCCAGTTAACCAAAGTGCATTTGGATGCTATTCAAACAAGAGTTTAGTTTAAACTCTTGTTCGGCCAAGGTTTTGCCAAAAATGTTGCTGTTGGTTACTAAAGAAGTAGGGAAGCCCATAAACTATGCTTCAATAAAAATCAAAATACGGAGAAAGGAGAATATTTGCAGCTCAGGGCTGAACCGTGAGGGTTTTTGCTGCTCTCTGAGCCTTTCTTGCCGATGTTTCATTATCAAAGTAGGCAACAGGTGAACCATTGATGTTACCTAGTTGGGTAATGAAATGTCTGCAAGAACACCTTCCAAGTTCAGAGAGCACCAAAGACCCCAAAAATCAAAATGGTGACCACAGTGATGTAATTGAAACTCAACCTGATTTTTTTTTTTACATAATGCAAATGAAAAATAGGCAGAACTTTGATCAGGCTGTCACAGCCATTTTGACTTTGTAAACTATACTCTGTGGACCCCTCATAAGTAACCAAAGCTCTTACCTTGAATCTGGCTCTGAGCTTGTGTACCAAAATGCCCTGGGGCCCCCAGGGGCCCCCGAGAATTGGCGGTTGTCGGAGTGACCCTCATAGAGTGCCGAAGCCTTTCCAGGTCTCCATAACGGTCTTGGAATTTCGTTTGTTCTTCCAATTTCTGCCTGTGCCCTGAAAAAAGCAGGGGAGGAGGGAATAAATCAGAGAACATATTCAGGGTCAGCTCAGAGAACTCCAGAAAAGGTGCGTGGAGGTAGTCCTCAACTAATGACTGCAACTGAGCCCAAAATTTCCACTGCTATGCAAGGCAGTTGTTAAGTGAATTTTGCCCTATTTTAAGCAAGCCGCCGAAGTTGTTAAGTGAATCGTGCCGTTGTTAAGCGAATCTGGCTTCCCCCATTGAGCTTGCTTGTTGGAAGCCAACTGGGAAGGCTGTAAATGGGCCCTGCCACCCTTGTAAATACATCCCAGTTGCCAAGCACCAGCATTCCGATCAGGTGACCCTGTGGATGTTGTGAAGGTTAAGTATAAGGACTGGCCACAAATGATGTTGTAACTTTGGACAGTTTTTATCAATTATGAATCAGAATAGAGCTGGAAGATATCTTGGAGGTCTTCTAGTCCAGCCCCTTGCTCAAGTAGGAGACCCCCTGGACCAGGGGTAGGCAACTTTGGCTGGCTCAGGAATTCTGGGAGTTGAAGTCCATGAGTCATAAAAGAGCCAAGGTTGCCTACCCCTGCCTTAGATCATTCCAGACAGGTGGCTGTCCAGTCTTTACTTAAAAACCTCCAGTGATGAAGCACCTACCACTGCTGAAGGCAAGCCATTCCACTGGTTAATTGTCCTCACTGTCAGGAAGTTTCTCCTTAGTTCTAGGTTGCTTCTCTCCTTGATTACTTTCCATCCATTGCTTCTTGTCCTGCCTTGTGGTGCTTTGGAGAATAATTTTACCCACCTCTTCTTTCTGGCAGCCCCTCAAATATTGGAATACTACTATCGTCACCCCTACTCCTTCTTTTCTCTAGACTAGCCATTCCCAAATCCTGCAACTGTTCTTCATATGTTTGTGTCTCCAGGCCCTTAATCATCTTAGTTGCACTTCTTTGCACTTTTTCCAAAGTCTCAACATTGTAATAATGTGGTGGCCAAAACTGCTAAGCAAATGGTTTTAAAATCAACGACTACCTGTACTATCTAGTCTAGTACAATCACCAACTGAGAGTTTAATAGGTGGGTGTGGATTTGAACTCAGGTCTCTGCAATCTGCTTCCAACTCTCTAACTGTGATACCATACCATGGCCCTTCATAGGGTGCAAGAAATGGAGGGCCTAGGCCAGTGGTGGCGAACCTATGGCACGCGTGCCAGAGGCGGCACTCAGAGCCCTCTCTGCGGGCATGCACGCCGTCACCTCAGCCCCACCTCCCCCTGTGCCCCCCTCATCAGCAGCCCCCCTGAGGAGAGTTGCCCTCTGGCGTGGCCTGCGCGGAGCAGCACAGCCAAGGACATGGCAGCTGGGCAGTGGGGACAAGACTCCGCCCTCATGCCCCATCGCATGCAGATGTTGTTGCGGGGTGCGGGCAGAGGGCGTGGCTGCCATGGCACTGCTGGGCCACCTGGGTGATCTGCAGGTGGCCCGGCGGGATGGGGCAGGGGCAGAGCAGGGGACGGGGCAGTTTTTGGGCATTCGGTCTCTAAAAGGTTCGCCATCACTGGCCTAGGCTCCTGGAGGCATCCTGGAGGTTCAACACTGCTGAGTTACTTGTTGAATGACTTTCATAACGTCAACCAAGTTCTATTTTTGCTTCCCTTTGTGCACGCAATACCTGCATCCCTTGCAAGACGCAGCTTGTGAAAACTATCCCTGGAAGTGTCCCAAGCCAAAGAAATGTGGCAAAAAGAGTCCCATTTGGCCCTTGGCCATGTATTTGTGGTGAGGGGAATTCCTTCGGAGAGAAATCCTTGCAAAACAGGAGAGAAATCCTTGCAAAACAGCCGCTGCAGTCTAGGCAGCCCAATCAACATTCTGATATTGCGGCTAAGGCTTTAGACTGGGGAGATCCATGACAAAGCCCACCTTCTCTGTGGAAGTTTACTGGGAGACCCTAGACCAGTCATTCTTTCTCAATCCAGCCTACTCACAGGGTTGTTGTTTGGGGGAGAAACTGCAGGAGGCTGTTTGCAGCTTTTTGCTCCTGCTCGCAAGGAATAAATAAATGCATGCATTCTCTTCAGTTATTTTTTTTTATATGTCTTTCTTCTTGTTGTACAATATTTATAGCTAGTCCTTTACTTACAATATTTATTTAGTGACCTTTCTAAGTTACAACAGCAATGGAAAAGTGACTTATGGCTGGTTTTCACACTTACGACCGCTGCAGCATCCCCATGGTCCCACGATAAAAATTCAGGCACTTGGCAACTGGCATGTATTTATGACCGTTGCTGAACTATGCTGGGATCATCTGATCACCATTTGTAACCTTCCCAGCTGGTTTCTGACAAGCAAAGTCAATGGGGTAAGCCAGACTTGCTTAATGACCTCATAATTCACTTAATGACTGCAGTGGTTTGCTTAACAACCGGGGCAAAACAGGTATAAATGTGGCAAAACTCACCTTGCTTAGCAATTGAAATTTTGGGCTTAATTGTGATTGTAAGTTGAGCACTACCTGTACCAACTCTGAGCTTCTTCCTAGGAGTTATTTATTTTTGGCTTTTAAGTTTCTCTCCAAAAAGCCAAGTTCCTTCTTTCGAGTTCTACTTTTAAACTGCCCGTCGTTCTGTGACTTTGACTTTGTTTTTGCTTCAGAAGCTTCCTTTTGGTCTTTAAGCTCCAAGTTATGGGCACCATTGTACGTATATGGATGAAAACCAATGAAGGAGAGAACCAACCTAGAACTAAGGAGAAATTTCCTTTTCAAAAGGCAGTGCTGGACTTTCTTTGTTTCTCCTTGAAGGCGTTTCACTGCTCAACCAAGACTGGATGATTTAGACCAGTGATGGCGAACCTTTTAGAGACCAAGTGCCCAAACTGCAACCCAAAACCCACTTATGCGTCGTCGGGTGCCAGGTGGGTGTGGCCCATTGGGTGGGCGTTCAATCAATCAATTCCAACTTTGCAAGATTTTTTTTTTCTGCAAGAAGTTGAAATTGATTGATTGATTGAACTTTTTTTTTTTTTTTGCACACGGCAGTGGAGGCCTAAAGTGAAAAGGTTTTATAAAGTTTAAGTTTAATCAGATTTATATGCCACCCTTCTCCTAAGACCCAGGGCGGCTCACACAACAATACAATAAAAAATTTTAAAAATTTAAAAATTAATTGCATTCACACCACATACAAACACAATCAGCTGACAGTCGCTGATGGAGGGACACTCCTAGGGCCCAGGGGCAGAACACAGCTCATACACCCCAAGCCTGTCGGCATAGATGTGTCTTCAGCAGTTTCTGGAAAGCTAGGAGGGAGGGAGCAGTACGAACCTCTGAGGGAAGCTGGTTCCAGAGGGCTGGGGCAGCAACAGAGAAGGCCCTTGCCCTAGGCCCAGCTGAAGGCCTAGGACTGGGGCGACGGTGCGCATGCCCACAGAGAGGGCTCTGAGTGCCGCCTTTGGCACTCTTGCCATAGGTTTGCCACCACTGACTTAGACCATACAACTCTGTTCTTCTGTATAAGCCATTCTACCTCCGGTCTGTTGAAAGAAGGCAGAACAGTCAGCAAAGAAACTCCGGTGGCTAAAAGAGCCAAGAAGCTACTGAATTTCTTCTCTTGGCAGCCACCAGCGGAATTCCAAAGGAAGGCAGCCAGTATTTTCAGAGTCTTCCCCCCTCCAACAACACAAGGCAAGCATGTTGGCTCCCCTTGCCCCAACGTCCCCTTAAGAAGATCTGTATCGCTACGACATCAAATGGCTGAAATGTTTTCCATCTGGAAGGATGGATATGAATCTGATACGGCAAGCTGTAATAAAAAACATGCTGGTCCTTTGGGGCAATGTGGAGACACGGAGAATGCAACATCCGATGCTGGAAAGATACCTTTCAGCGAGAGGAGGGGGGGCAGATCTTGATCTACTATACATTGTTCAATCTCCTGGAGATCCATCTTAGATTACAAAGGTTGCCTGGTGTCCAGGGGCTAACGAGAGCAATGACGAATCGACCGCCGATTCTATTTTCCCCACATCCTTGCTCCATAAGGTGGGAAAGGATTAAGGGAACACCCCCCCCCAGAACCCAGCAAGATAATTTCTTTCCAAAAACTCCTCTCTTTTCCTCTCTTTTCCACCTGAATGAAACCATAAAACAAAATACCAGGTAATATAATTATGGTGTATCGTGGTGTGCCCTGAGCCTTCTGCTCTGTTTTTAAAGAAACCTCAGAATGAGTTGTCAACCCACTGCAGCTGAGCAGAACACAATTTTCTTATAGGATTGTGCAAAGCTTTGGATCGGATGCCCCAAAGATATCTGAAGCACAACGGGCTGTTGTGAAAATCGCACTGGTCTGCATCTTGGCTGCAGGCTGGAAGGTGTGTTTGTGCTCTGAAGGGCTGCATCATTTCTTCATTTTCATTTCGTTTCTCTTCTCTTCGTTTTTCTCCCTGTCCTTAGGCTGGATAATATATGGAAGTGTGTGTAGTAGTATTACTGCCTGCACAGTTTTAGCTAGCCTTTAAATCAGGCTGAATAGCTTGACCTACTAGTAAAGTCTCCGAACACAATTCAAAGTGTTGGTTATGACCTATAAAGCCCTTTATGGCCAGGATACTTGCGGGACCGTCTTCTGCCTCATAAATCCCAGCGACCGGTTAGGACGCATAGGGTTGGCCTCCTACGGGTCCCATCTGTTAGACAATGTCATCTGGCGGGGCCTAGGGTTAGGGCCTTCTCCGTTGCTGCCCCAGCCCTCTGGAACCAGCTTCCCTCAGAGGTTCGTACTGCTTCCTCCCTCTTAGCTTTCCGGAAACTGCTGAAGACACATCTATGCCGACAGGCTTGGGGCATATGAGCTGTGCTCTGCCCCTGGGCCCTAAGAGTGTCCCGCCATCAGCGGCTGTGAGCTGAATGTGCTTGTATGTTGTGTGAATGGAATTAATTTTTAAATTTTTAAATTAATTGTGTTTTTAAATTGTTTTGTTGTTGTGAGCCGCCCTGAGTCTTGGGAGAGGGGCGGCATATAAATTAAACAAATAAATAAATAAATAAAGTGGTCCTCGACTTACCACCACAAGTGAGCCCAAAATTTTTCTTGCTCAGCAAGACATTTGTTAAGTGAGTTTTGCTGCATTTTTACGACCTTGCTTGCCACAACTGTGAATCACTGCAGTTATTAAGTTAGTGATATGGTTGTTAAATGAAATCTGGCTTGTCCATTGACTTTGCTTATTAGAAGATTGCAAAAGGTGAACACGTGAACCCCAAGATATTGCAACCGTCATAAATACACGCCAGTTGCCCGGCGTCCAAATTTTGATCAGGTGAATGTGGGGATGCTGCAACAGTCTTAAGTCTGAAAAATGGTCCTAAGCCACTTTTTTCCGTCGCATTGTAACTTCAAACCATCACAGTCCTTGACTGACAATCATTCATTGAGTGATCATTCAAAGTCACAGCAGAATTGAAAAAGTGTCTCATAACCGATCCTCACACTTATGACCTTCGCAGCATCCTCACAGTCACGTGGTCAGAATCCGGGCGCTTGAAAACTGGCATGTATTCACGAGGGTTGCAGCGTTCCAGGGTCATGTGATCGCCATCTGCAATCTTCCCAACTGGCTTCCGACAAGCAAAACCAAGGGGTGTGGAGAGCTGGATTTCCTTAACAACTTCATGGTTTAATTAACAACTGCAGCAAATTGCTCAACAACCCTGGTGGAAAAAGGTCATCAAATTGGGTGTGACTCACTTAACAACCTTCCATTGTCCCAATTGTGGTAATAAGTCAAGGACTAGCTATATATATTATATATATATATATATATATATATATATATGTAGGTCTTTGGTTATTTGGGTTTTCTCCCGCGTAAAATTGGAAGTGTCTTGGCGACGTTTCAACGAAGTCCCATTAGTCATCTTCAGGCTGGTGCTTTCAGCTTCATGCTCCTAGAAGCACGAAGCCAAAAGCACCAGCCTGAAGATGACGAATGGGACTTCGTCGAAACGTCGCCAAGACACTTCCAATTTTACACGGGAGAAAACCCAAAGAACCAAAGACCTACATACAAACACCCGCAAAAACCTCAGAAAACATATATATATATATATAATTTCCCATGATATATCTGGCCTATGATATTGAGATCTGACAAGAGCTTTTTATCCATCAAAATAATTCAATAAGAAGCTGCTTCTCTAGCATTCAGGAAGGTTTGCCTCCTCCAGATAAATAGTCTGTGCTGAGACAGGGAAGGGAAGGGGGGTAAGGGGCAGGGGAGGGGGAAGAAAAGGGCCTAAGGAATTTCATAATGACAAACTGATCAAAAGGCTTAGCTATCAACATCATAGATATTGCAGGGTGGGGGATGCAGAGGAGTAAATACTGTAAAGTTTCTTCAGAAGAAAGAGGCTGTAAGCAGGGGGATCTGCTTCTTGTTACCACAATCAACTTATCCAGATTCATTAATATGCCAAATGAATGGAGGAAATTAATTTCTGTAGCTGCATCTGTATTTAATCTATAGCAAACATCTTGTACCTCTAATATATTATTTGCTTCTCCGGTGGTTCTTTTAGGACTGGCTGAAGGATCCTTCCTTCCTTCCTTCCTTCCTTCCTTCCTTCCTTCCTTCCTTCCTTCCTTCCTTCCTTCCTTCCTTCCTTCCTTCCTTCCTTCCTTCCTTCCTTCCTTCCTTCCTTCCTTCCCCTCCTTTTCCTTTCCTTCCCCTCCCCTTTCTTCTCCTCTCATTCCTTCCTTCTCCTCTCCTCTTCTCCCTTTCTTTTCTTTCCTTCCTTCCTCTCTGCTTTTCCTTCCTTCCTTCCTTCCTTCCTTCCTTCCTTCCTTCCTTCCTTCCTTCCTTCCTTCCTTCCTTCCTTCCTTCCTTCCTGCCTGCCTGCCTGCCTGCCTGCCTGCCTGCCTTATTTTCTTTCCTCTTCTTCTAGTTAAAACAAGGAAGAAATACAGTATGATGGCTGAGAACTTCATCAATTTATCTCTTCCCTACAATTTTTAGCTGCCTTTAGGAAAAGTGCAGCTCCATCAGAAAGAATTGTCCACCCCGTCAATAACAGGGTATTCTTTTATTATTATTTTTGTCCTGTTTCCCAAGAGGTCTGATTTCCTTGGCTATACTTGTGCCTTTAAATACTCCATGCCTGCCTCTATTTAAACTCTGGTTGTAGCACACACACAGTGTTTGGAGGTCCTGAACAACCCGCCCCCCCAAAAAATAAACCCTCCCCCTAGGCTTTCTTGTTCACCCAAATCATGTGGGATGCATAATTTGTTTGGTTTGGGAAGGATTGAGAGAAAGGAGAACTTTATTGCAATTGTAAATTGAGCAGCTGATCCACTCTGCAACATTTGGCTGATAGCTGCTGGAAAGAGATGGCTCTTTCGCGAGGGCATTTGTGTGCGGTTGCAAAGGAATGTAAAATGCAGAAGACACACTGTCTCCTCACATGGAACATGTCCACCACAGAGATCTCATTATGCACATGTTGGATGTGGGCCTATTCATACCATTTGAAAATGGAAATTGGTTTCTGTAAGATCTTTCTGCTTTCTGAGATGGATGGATGGATGGATGGATGGATGGGTGGGTGGATGGGTGGGTGGGTGGGTGGGTGGAAGGAAGGAAGGAAGGAAGGAAGTGACAACTTCTCAAGGCTTGCAAATATTGCTCAGAGGTTCGTATTTACTCTTCAGAGAAAAAGGAAGCAATAATATTTAACTAATGAGGGGGTGGGAGAGGGAAAAATGGTTTTTCTCATGTGATGATTGCGACAAGCTTAAAAAAATTAACATCGTTATCCTCTGTTCGTGTTTTGTAATGGATTGGCTGCAGTTCAAGAAACGAGATGCGTCATATTTGCAATAAGCCTTTTATGGAGGGCAGTTCCCATGACGCTGGCTCTCTTTTTTCCCCAGTCATGGGACAGTTCCCCCAGTGAGATCGGATACCCAAGGGCCCAGTGCAATGGCTCTTTGGTGGCTGGAAGGCAGAGAGCTGTCTTCTCTTGTGCCAGAGAACGGCCCCCCCTCCTTTGGCAGGAACCTGCTGGGATAAGGCGGGATCTTCCTCAATCTCATCCAAAAATGCCTGAGGGGCAAGTTTCTAAAAAGCCAGGCCTTCAATACCTCTTTCTTGGGAGGCATTTTTTTTTGCAAATCTCAAGGTCTGATTTGGCCTCCTACCCACATCCATTTGAATATTGAGGTATTTACATAGGTTGCTTAAAAGATATAGTGTAAGTCTGCAAGCAAATGTAAGTGAACAAAGTCCCCCCCCCAACTGTCTCACACGGTAGTACGTCCTCCATAAACAATCCCGTGGCTGTCCAAGTGTGTGATAATTTCTTCTCCAATAGGCGAGAACATTTCTAGCTCAGGATAGAACTGTGGGGTCCCTGGTAGTCTCCGAGATTGGTTGTTTCCTTGCAGATGTTTTATTACCCAACTAGAGACAGGCATGCCCCAGATCCAGGTAAGAGCCTGGAAGATGATGATCATTCACTGGCTTAAAATGCATTTCTTTCCAGAGGGATTGTCCCCATTAGTGCTGACTGACAACTTTCCTTCCCCCTGGAAGCAGGCGATAGATCATAAACTGGGCTCTTATGGGCTCTCTTCAATGTTCTGAATGTCCCTAGGCTTTGACCAAGCAAAGCAAGTAATATCCAACAGAATAAAGGACATGGAGTTCCAAGAAGAACTAAATAGGTTGCCTTGCCACACACAGTAGGGATAGAATCAAACAGGGTGTGTGGGAAGCGGCAAGATATTTGAATAATCTGACCTTCCCAAAACAAAGAATAGCTTTTTTCAGAGCCAGATTTAACATTCTTCCCTCAGCACTCCTCCAGGGCAGGTATAAGAGAACACCAATAGCAGAACGGGTGTGTATATGTGGTAAAGGAGAAGTCGAAGATATCTCACATGTTTTATTGTACTGTGAGTTATATCGAGTTTATAGGACAGCGTATATTCTCCCTTTATTAGAGAGATTGCCAGGGAGGGCAGAGAATTTTTATGTAGGCTTTCTCCTCCAAGACTCAAACTCTTCCATCACGCATGCAGTGGCAAAATACTGTGTTGCGGCAATGTCCACAAGAAAAAAATTGGTTACAGATTTATAGTTGTCAACTTGTGCCAATTTTTGGGAGATATCTCTAATTATGTTTGGAACATTATATTTACTCAGATATTAATCGGCTATCCATTCACGTAAATTAGAGAGTGACCCTAACATTTTGAGAACATGTATTTTCTTAACAGGGATGTTATTATTTACTATTAATGTTTGTACTATTTTTATTATTATTATTATTATTTAATATAGTGTAAAAAGTTATGGCTATTGCTGGTCTATGACCGTAATAAAGTTTATTATTATTATTTATTACCCAAGTAGGTAATATCATCAGTGCATCATATTTACAAAAAGCCTTTAGTTGAGTAATAAACTAATTTATTCCCCCTTATAGTACATGGATGTATGCCATTATGCCATCTTCACTGTCCAGAGAAAAATCATGTCTGTTTTAATCCATTTCTTTTCTTTTCTGCCATAGTTTTTCATTAAGGGTTGCTGAACAGTTGTATCTTAGCAGGAAATAAATAGTATAGCAAAATGCAGACGGAAGCTGACAATCGGTTCTTTCTGTTCCAAGGAAAAGAAAAATAATCCTAGTGCTTTTGGAATCTGAGATTTGTAGCTCCCTGGAGGAAATTGTCTCGATTGCTATTTGAATGCAGATTACATGGTGCAAGTGCACTGTAAGAGTAGGCTTAAAAAATATTGGAGATGTGAAAGTATGGATGCTACGTATTTTCATGTATGGTGGACCTGTAGAAAAATTAAAGCTTTCTGGAGAAAAATATGGTTGACACTTCAAACCATTTTGAAAAAGCGTATTGAATTTCTACCTCAGTTGTTTTTGTTAGGGATCATAAAAGACTGTACCACTATAGAGACGAACTTAATTTTGAACTTGATCACAGCAGCGAGACTGTTGGTGGGACAATACTGGAAGAAACCAGAATTACCATCTATTGAAGAATGGACATTGAAAGTCATAAATATGGCAGAAATGGCTAAAATATCTGCATATTTGAAGGATCATTCAAATGAAAAATATATGTTGGACTGGAAACAATGGATAGACTACATACAAGAGAAACATCAATCAAAGAAAATGTATCTTGCTTATAGTTAAATCTTGATATACCGAGTGAAGAATGTTTACAAGTTTAAAATGATTGTATTAAGTTGAATAGCATTCAACTTGAATTTTTTCTTTGTTTACATTTACAAATATATACTTAATAAAAAAATTTATTAAAAAAAAAAGAGTTGGGTTGACTTAATTACCTGAAATGCATGTATCAACCACCACCTTCCACTGCCTTGGTGCAGTTGTGATCATACAATGCAAATGGGAGAATAGCATCATGCCTCGTCTTATTGGGAGGATCACAGACAAGTATGCAATGAGAAAAGATACTATCAAAATGAAGCACTGTGGCACGTATGTGGATTTAACAGATATGGCCAATAGTTCTTGGAATACTGGTTAGCTTCTTGTTTCACTTCAGTTGCTTTCTGCAGATTAGTCCTGATTTTACACAAGGATAATGCAAACTTCTGAGTGCTACATGCTGAGGCCTGAAGTGGTTTGGAATGGGTTGTATTGGCCTTGTTAGTCACTCCTAACCTGCAGTAAACGGAAGAAGTGTCTACTTGCTGGAAACAACCAGATGTTCAACCAGCTTATATTTATATCTTGAACAGTGGCTGGACCTGTGGATATGATCAGGCTTTCATGTGGAACTGTACACCGTGACAGCCTACAGTTGTAATCTTTTGCACATTGAGCACAGTGGCTGAAACTACAAAGTGCAGGCCCAGTCTTATATAATCACTTGGCATCTCAGCTTGGTACCAGCTACAGCTTAAAGAAACTGGATTCTCTCCGCTGTGAGGGAGCTATCTAAATTTTATACAGATGTACCCAGTTTTACATCTTGCAAATCAATAAGCAAATTGGAATGCATCTGTGCACAGAATTCTGCACTTTTTCTAATTTTGCAGTAGAGTTTTGCCATGTAGAAAATATGCATGTATTAAGCAAGCAGACAGACAGAGGAAAGAATGCGCAAACATGAATACATTAGAGTTAAGTATAAATAAATTACAGAAAACCCTGAGGTTTGAAGACATGTAATTCCCTATTTAGGAGCGGGGGGGGGGAGGGGATGGAAACACAAAATAATCTAAAGAGGACAAAGTATTTCAAAAGGCAATGAAAACTGTTGTCCAAGCCAAACAAACAAACACGCTGGCTGGAGATTTCTAGGAGTTGGAAGTCCACACAACTTAAAGTTGCCAAGTTAGAAAAACACTTAGAAAATATTTGGTTAACTGGCCATTTAGAACAAGGATCTCCAACACCCAGGCCACAGACTGGCACAGTTCCATAACCTGCAGAGAAGCAGGCTGCGAGTGAAGCCCCATCTGAGCACCCACGAGAGCCAGGCCGCATGTGAAAGCTGGTTCACGGAAAAACTGCCCTCCACAGAACTGGTCCCTGGCACCCAAAAGGTTGGGACCACTGATCTAGAACCTCTGCACTCTGCAGCGTTTTATTTTCCCCATATATACGGTATATACTAAATATTTCGGTTAGATGAGAACTTCTCTTGGTTATCATAAAATCTCTGTTCTGTGTTCATTTCTGGGAAATATTAATAGGGAAGGTAGAAGATCTTTCCCAGAAAGAAAGATGGAACATGTTGATGGAACTACTCAGGTGCAATCATGGAAGAAGGCCAGATTAGATAAAAACATCAAGCTAGACTTTGAAAGATGAGTGGGGAGAAGCAAAGCAATTTAGGTTTAGCAAACGCTTTTAGGGCAAAAATCTGCATTTGTTTACTATGGATTAATCTTCTAGCTCTGGATTTCTCATCCGTTTTTACTCCCTTTTCAGAGAGCTAAGGAAATATATAATTTGCATCAAGCCTAACACCAGCCATTCTGCTACAGCCAAATCTTTGGAAACACAGTTTGGATCAAAGGGAACAGTGAGAACACTTCAGCTAACTGCTTCACCTCCAAAAGAGGACAAGCCTTCATTTCAGAGCAGTGTTTTTCAAACATGCTGGTTGGGGGGTTCTGGGGGTTGAAGTCCACACACCTTTAAATTGCTATGTTTGAAACCTTCCTCAATCTGGTGCTCTTTAGCCATTGCTAGCTCTTTGAGGTAATCCAGACAAGAACAAACCCAGGAGTTCTAGATCTATCTGTTTGCATTAAAAGAATCTTGCAAGGACCCCTGCCCCCTTCACCTTTACAGTCTAAGAAACTAGGGAGGGTCCCTTCTGAGGTGTTTGCCATGATCCCATTTCTTCTGCAATCTCAGTTGTCCCTTATGTAACTCTTGGTTAGTCTGTGGCTCTTCCTCTTTTCTCCCAAGCTTGTTCCCACGTGCCAAATTATGCCATATTGAGATTCTTCCACAGTTGATGATCACACCTTCCCTCCAACAGAACTCAATCATGTTCTGAACATTATAGCTAGAGGTTTGCTTTCCACATGTGCTGGGATGACAGGTCCAAGAACACTGGCTGGGCATTCTGGAATATATAATCACATCACATCTAGAGAGTTCCAAGCTAAAAAAGAGTGGTCTTCAGCAAGGCGTTCTACAGAGGTTGCATGGAAGCCTTAATTGGAAGTCTGTTGATGTCGGTTCCATTGTGGGGCATGAATTTGGAACAACACAATAGATCTCTGTGTGTTTAAAGGCTGGGAAACTAACAGGGATGGAGCCATGACAGTTGCTTGGGGCTGACAAATCCCTGCAGCACTGAAGCGGAGAAACAGAGTGGGAGGAAGCCTGCAGATGGCACTGTAAGACTAATTATAAAGCTACAATCTATGGAAGATGTGATAGACAAAGATAAGTTTTGATCCAGGGATAATTTCCCACAGGGAGAGAGAAGCTACTCACTGGAGCAGCTGACCCACTAAGAGCTTCTTCTATGTTATGTGTTTCTTTTTTTTCTTGCATAGTAGACTCTTGAGGGTGACAATGAGTGGTGCATGTAAAACAGTTGTGAGACACTAAGAGTCATCCAGATGTGACTCAGCTCCCAATATTCCAATACCCCAGCCATCATGGTTAATTGCGAAGGCTGTTGAGTAAACCAGCTTGCAGATATCCATAGGACAATCACTCTTGAAGTAGGACAATGTTTCCACCATTTTTCCAAATAGACCCCTGGATTAGGCCGATCCCAGAGTGATATTACATACCTATTCTGAAATCATATTTGATTGAAGCCTGCTCCCTTGCGAGTCAAGCTATTCATAGAGACAACAAGGCTTTGCTTGGGGGCCAGAGCTGGTTCCCATCAATTATATGAGATTTTAGAATTTCCTTTGATATTTTAAATGCCACGAGCACTGCTGATGCTTTGCTGTCATTTCACACCTTGTTCTGATTATGCTGCATCATTTTAAGTTTATTCTAAACTAGCCTGAAATTAAGGAGTAAAGATATATATATATGTGTGTGTGTGTGTGTGTGTATGTGTATGTGTATGTATATGTGTGTGTGTATGTATATATATATGTGTGTGTATGTGTATCTATATCTATATGTGTATGTATATGTGTGTGTATATATATATGTGTGTGTGTGTATGTATGTGTGTATATATGTGTATATACATACACATACACATATAGATATAGATACACATACACACACACATATATATACATACACACACATACACACACACACACACACATATATCTTTACTCCTTAATTTCAGGCTAGTTTAGAATAAACTTAAAATGATGCAGCATAATCAGAACAAGGTGTCAGAACAAGGTGTGAAATGACAGCAAAGCATCAGCAGTGCTCATGGCATTTAAAATATCAAAGGAAATTCTAAAATCACATATATGTGTGTGTGTGTGTGTGTGTGTGTAGGTCTTTGGTTCTTCGGGTTTTCTCCCACGTAGAATTTGAAGTGTCTTGGCGACGTTTCGACGAAGTCTCAGTCGAAACGTCGCCAAGACACTTCAAATTCTACGTGGGATATATATTCAGTCAGGAGCTTAATTTTCCCCCAAGCCCTTAGTATGCTTCTGGGAAAAAAGTATTATCTGCACCTCCATGGATGGAGTGGAATAATAAAAGAAGACAGAAGAAAATGAAATTTCAGGAAGGTCAGGCAGTGATAATGGTTTCCAGCTAACACCATGCATCTCATGAAACAGTCTACAGTCTGAGACCTTATGCAATAATAAATATTGCATAAATATTAAAACAGCTTTCCTAGGTCTGGGCTTCCTACAGATGCTGCCATTCCTTTTCCAGGTTTTTTAGCAAAGGCCATCCTGGTTCTGGGATTCTGGGAGCTGAGGATCTGGAGGACTAAAGAGGAGTTGGTTAACAGGGTCACAAGATCACTATAATTTAAGCTATTCCAGGGGTTCTTTGTTGTTTTTGCAATAACAAATTAACACAGCTACTTCCTTTGAAACGAAAAAGCATTAAAGAGGCCTAAGGACTCATGATTACATGATTACATTTGTTCATTAAGCTGTAAATGGCATCACTCCCTTAAACAAACAAAAAAAAAGCGCAAAGAATTTTTGAATTAGCTTCGCCAACCTGATGTTGGGATTCAGTTCCCAGATTTCTCTAGCCAGCACAGTTGGGGAGATTCTGGGAATTATTGACACCTACCGGTATGTCTTCAGGGCATTAAATTAATAATGTGTGATCTATTCCATGGAATCATTCCCTAATGATGGATTAATTAATTAAAATGCTTCAAAGGGCTCTGGCTAAGGCGACGAAAAAGGAATAATACATGAAGGGGAATCAATGTGGATTTTAAACATTTATTGTTAAGCATTTATTGCAATTCACGTTCCCTTCCCTTCTTTCTTTATCTTTATCTTTATTTTGACTTATATGCCGCCCTTCTCCCCAGACTTAGGGTGGCTCACAACAGAAATACAAGTACAAAATATAAATTAGTTAAAATAATAATATACAATATAAAAAACAATAAAACTATACCCACTCATACAACATACAGTCCCAATCAAAGGCCCAGGGGCAGAGCGCAGCTCACAAGCCCCAAGCCTGTCGGCATAGATGTGTTTTTAAAAGTTTTCGGAAAGCTAGGAGGCCAACCCTATGTGCCCTAACCGGTCGCTGGGATTTATGAGGCAGAAGACGGTCCCGCAAGTATCCTGGCCCATTGCCATATAGGGCTTTATAGGTCATAACCAACACTTTGAATTGTGTTCGGAGACCAATTGGCAGCCAGTGCAGCTCGCGGAGGGCTGGAGTGATATGAGCATGTCTTGGGAGACCCAAGACGGCTCACGCGGCCGCATTCTGAACCACCTGCAGTCTCCGGACATTCTTCAAAGGTTGCCCCATGTAGAGACTTTAAATAGAATCCAGTTGCCTAGATATGATCTGCTGTTTTTGCTTTTCCTCCTCTTTCTCATGTTTTTGGGGAAATTGCTCATCTACCTGTATGCCACTCCCCTTCCTCCTACCTGTTTAATTATTTATTTGGTGAATTTATATGCTGCCCATCTCATTGTCAAGCAACTCTAGGCTGTTACCTAGTTTGGGTAGCAAAACATCTGCAAGAAAACAACCAGAGAACACTAAGGACCACACAGTTCAACCTTGAACTACAAATATTCTGTTAAATTATAAATTCTAATGGGAAAGAGAAGGAGAACATACTCCATGCACGAGAGTGTTCATATTAAAACTATTTAATTTTTTTTCATATATTTTAAAGGTAAATCAAACCGCATTTTGTTTTTGGCCTCCAAACGCTGGTGTAACACTCAGACTAAATGTGAGCCTTGGCCAGAAAAAAAGGCCTGATCTTAAGTCAGTTTTGTGCTTTTTGGGAGTTGGACAATGGTTTCGAAACTCAAGTTTCAAAGAAAGAACAGCCTTCTCCAGTTGGGCATCTGGTGCAAGTACTGAGGTACCTGCAGCATTTCCAACTACCAATGATCAAGCTGACTGGCCATTCTGGTTGGTTCTGTTTGTTTATTTATCTGTTTGTTACATTTATATTCCACCTTTATTTTATATAAAGCAATGTGTATTCTTACAAGAATTGCTTGAGGTGGGCTGGGCTGAGAATGAGTGATTGGTCCAAAGTTACCCAAGTAGATGTTGTGCTTAAAACAGGACTAGAACTCATGGTCTCAAGGTCATAATCAATACACCAAAATGACTATAAGCCAACAACTAGGTTAGAGAATGGTATTGGACAGTGATGGCGAACCTTTTAGAGACCAAGTGCCCAAACTGCAACCCAAAACCCACTTATGTATTGTCGGGTGCCGGATGGGCGTGACTCATTGGGTAGGTGTGGCCCATGGGGTGGGCGTGGCCCATGGGGTGGGCATGGCTGCAGTGGTAACGGCAGACTGGGTGGGACTAAAAAGTTCAATCAATCAATTCCAACTTTGCGAGATTTTTTTTCCCCCGTGAGAAGTTGAAATTGATTGATTGATTGAACCTTTTTTTTGCACACAGCGGAGGCCTAGAGCGAAAAGGTTTTATAAGGCCTAGGACTGGGGCAACGGCACACGTGCCCACAGAGAGGGCTCTGCATGCCACCTATGGTACGCGTGCCATAGGTTCGCCACCACGGGTGTTGGACAAAACTCCTGAGGATAAGGTGGACTGTCCACTGTCAAGAAAACAAACAAATGGATCATCAAGCCAACCAACCAGAGTTCTTACTCAAAGCCCAAATGAACAGGCTCAAATTATCCTCCTTTGAATACATTACATGAAGACCTAGCTCTCCAGCGTTGGAAGAAAAGAAGAAGAGGACAACCAGCAAGCAAGGGGGATGGACCCAGTTTCAGTGGTGATAGTGTCCCCTTGGAACCTGAAAGACCAGGTTAGAATAGACTGTCATAAAAAAAAATCTACCGTATTTATGTGGTCACTGAGAGTCAACAATATCTTGATGAACCCAACCAATCAACTAATACAGGCAAACTTTGAGGTAGGACTGTAAGTGCATTGTGTAGACAAGTTCCTATTTCAATTTCCCAAGTTTTCATTTTAGAAGATCTGGAGGACATAGGATAGAGTGAATTCCTGGCAAGACTGGGAAGAGATATTGACAATAACTGGACGAGGAAGAGAAGAAAGGGAGAAAGAAGGTAGAGAAGAAAGAGGGTGGATGTGGTAGAGGGGGAAATGGGCGAGCAACCCCAAAAAGTTACATGTAGGTATTTATCTCACTTCATTTAAAGTATTGTATATATGAATGAAAAAGAATGTATGGTAACATCTCATAAATATCATGGTAGATGTATCGGGGAGAGTTTGGAATGAAATTGATAAAGTCTTAAAATAGGTTTAATAGAAATTTATGATAAAAATGGAATGTATTAAATTTATATGTTTTGGGTTTTTTTTCTTTTTGTTCTTTTTTGTTCTTTTTGTTCTGTTTTGTGTGGGAGAGGGAAATAGAAAGATGAAAGTGAATGTATTAAGTTGAGTTGTTTATATATGTTTTTATTCTGAAATTTTTGTTTACCCAATCACCACGGTGTGTTTTAAGCATTTATTGTCAAAATCATAAAATTAATAAAATATATTTACAAAAAAAAAGACAATAACTGGACAAGATGTCTGAGTTGTTACAAGTTCAGAACCCTTTGCTTCTTTTCCCAAAGTGGATTCTACGGCACATAAGACTTATAAATAAATTCTGCGTTCAATTGGCTACAGAGGTTGCCTGTTATCTCTTTGAATGATCCTAGCCATACCCCCTTTTGGTATTGCTTTCTATTGACACACATAGTTCTGCATAACTGGGACATCCCAATTATGTTGGGATGAAGGACAGCAAAAAAAAGTTCTCGAGAAGAAAAGGCGTCTTCCTATGTACACAGATGAGCAATCATTTTAGACTTTCATTCAAGAGGTATGACCAATTTATTCATATATATTCCCTGCTCAGCATAATATATTTGGCAGCTAATTGCCATGACTAAAAGGCAATTAAAATAATAAAACCAGATGATCCAAGTAATTTATATATTTAAAAAAATCCATAAAGCAGCAGCTGGGGAAAGAGAGGGGAGAAAAAAAGAGGGCAAAATAGCAATGAAACCAGTCACCTGAAGTTTATAACCTTTGACTGAGGGTTTAGGAGGATTAAACCAGATGCCTGAATCTTGCTCAGATTTAGATAGTATCCCTGAAGTGGGAATTCCAGAACTGGGAGTGGGGCATTGCCAAAAAAGCCCATGAAGGCTCGACCTGTTATAGACACACACTCCTGCTAAAAACCAACTAGCAAATCCCTGGGACTGGTTCCTTCTTCTTTTTCATACACACCCCTCCCCCATGCTCTATGCCAGTGGTGGTGAACATGTGTGCCATGCCCTGGAGATGGCAACTGTCCCTCTTCAATCAGCTGCCTACTAACTCACTGAGGTCCCACATGGCCAGATGCATCCCAGCACCCATGCGCTCGCTGGTCTCTGTGGGCAGGGGTTGATGGTGTCAAGCAGCAGCCACCCCCGGCTCCTGCCTCACCTTGCCCTGTGACAATGGCACCCGCCCTGCCTCGCCTTGCCTCACCTCACCCCGCAGGACGAGCCTCCTGCCCACCGCCCCACCTGCCAGAGACTCCCTGGATGTCCTCCAACCCTGCCCGGCCCTCACAGGCGTCCCTCCCCACAAGCAACATCAAGGTGATCATGCCCACCTTGGTCTCACCCACCCAATCTGCCATGACCACCACAGCCACGTCCACCCAGTGGGCTACACCCACCTGGCACCCAGCAATAAATAAGTGGGTTTTGGGTTGCAGTTTGGGCACTCGGTCTCTAAAAGTTTCTCCATCACTGCTCTATGCTCTCTGAAACATGTGCTTCGACCTAGGAAGAGGTCATATCAAAGATACTGTTAGTCCTGTGAGGTAGTATAGACAAGAGGCACAACCAGGAAGACTGAGATCTATTTTTATAGTAAGGTTACATTAATAGAATCTTGCAAGACTGAAAGTATTAAGAGCCGTGGTGGCACAGTGGTTTGAAGCAATATTGCATGCTCATTCTGCCAACTGCCAGCAGTTCAATTCTCACTGGCTCAAGGTTGACTCAGCCTTCCATCCTTCTGAGGACCCAGATTGTTGGGAGGCAAATATACTGACTCTGTAAACCACTTAGAGAGGGCTGTAAAGCACCATAAAGTGGTATATACGGTAAGTCTAAGTCAGCGGTTCTCAACCTTTTCCGGGGCTTGACCCCGGCCCGCATTGTGCATGCGCGGCGCGACAGGGCGCATCGCGCATGCGCGGCGCGACAGCCCACATCACAAAGGGAAAAAAATGGCCGACCAAAATAAAAAAAAATGGCGGGCCCGCATCGCGCATGCGCGGCGCGACGGCCCGCATCGCAAAGGGGAAAAAATGGCCGACCAAAAAAAATGGCCGACCAAAAAAAAATGGCCGACCAAAAAAAAAGGCGGTCCCGCATTGCGCATGCGCGGTGCGACGGCCCGCATCACAAAGGGGAAAAAATGGCCGACCAAAAAAAATGGCCGACCAAAAAAAAATTTAAAAAATGGCGGACTGCGGTGTTTGGCAACCCCTGTGAAATGGTCGTTCGACCCCAAATGGGGTCGCGACCCACAGGTTGAGAACCGCTCGTCTAAGTGCTATTGTTATTGCTATTGCTATTTCTCCCCTCCTTTCCTTAGTCCTGGTGGTGCAGTGGTTAGAATGCAGTGTTGCAGGCAAACTCTGCCCACAGCCTGCAGTTTGATCCTCACTGGTTCAAGGTTGACTCAGCCTTCCATCCTTCCGGGGTCAGTAAAATGAAGACCCAGATTGTTGGAGGCAATATGCTGACTTGTTGGGGGCAATGTGAAGTGATATATAAGTCTAAGTATTATTGGTATTTTCTTCTCCAGATAGGGAGGGTCCTTCTGAGATGCTTCCCACATCCTCCTTCCTTTTGTGGGCTGAGAGGTCTTTTACATGCCAGTTGTGGTCTCCCTCCTGTCTACCAAGGCCATTCTCACAGTCCATTACAGATATATTGCAAAGGGCCTCCCAAAAGGCTATAAGCATCAAGGCTGATCTCTGTATGACAGTCTTAAATGAAGCTGGACTCTAAAGTACGATAGCATAGTTACCTTTTTTGGTAATTCCCATCTTTTGCTGTTGCATAAGTAGTCAACAAAACAAGCTCTTGATTCAAATTCGCTTTTACCAAAGAAGAGCACATTTCAGATTTCCAGAAGTTTGAGAAACATGAAAAAATGGATTTCATTGGTCAATGATCAAAATAAAATTGATCTGGGTAAATGGGGGCATGCAAGCATCCACGTGCCACTTGGTTTGCTTTCTCTTCTTCTCGCATTCACACATCCTCCAGGCATGATGCCACTCTCCTCTGTGCATTAATCCATCTACCACACCTTCATCACAACACGCAGCAAGCTGGAAGCAAGAGCTTACTAATGGCTTGGAGCGATGCTAGATGTACAATAACACCTTGAGGGCACTGATGGGGGCCTCAAACATTCCTGGTTATGAAAGAGGATGATACTCTTAACAACGCCCCGAAAGGGGAACAAGGTCTGACGTGTACTGAAAGATCAATCATTTACTTTCAGTTAGGACAGAGAAGACAATTCGTCTTTCGAGGATCAGAGAAGGAGCAGAAGGATCCCTCAGCCTGCTGTTGAAACAGTCAGGTCCGTGGCGAAAGGCAGATGTCATCATAAGGCAGAGTGAAGTGGGCTATCTCAGGCCACAAGAGAGGGAGAAGCAGAAGATGGGACAAAGTGTTTGAGGACAGAACTGTGGGTTGGTGCCATCTGAAGGAAGCAGGCTGGCATCAGTATGGAAAGAGGGTTCAACTGCCCCTGGGTTCCTCAATCTACTTCAGAACAAAGAACACCAGTAGGATCTTGTGCCTGGCTATAGTGGCCAGGTGGATGGCTTGTGACTTTTGGAAATCAGGACAAAATCACAACTGTCAACTTCTGTTATCTACAAATTACAGCTAGCAGATTTTTGAGGATCGTGAAGGAGAATATGAGGGCTATATCTCGAGGGATGAAGGGAGAGAATATCAGTAGACGTGGAAAAAATCCATATTTAAGAACATAAGAACATAAGAAGAGCCATGCTGAATCAGGCCAAAGCCCATCGAGTCCAGCATTCTGTGTCACACAGTGGCCCACCAATTGTACATGGGGATCTTGAGCAGAAAGAGAAGGCAAAACCTTCCCTTTCCCTTGACCCCCAACAAATGGTACTCAAGGGAATCCTGCCTGCCACAACCAACATAGAGGCGGCACATGGACATCCGTTTTAATAACCACCGATACACTTGGCATCCATGAATCTATCTAACCCTGCCTTGAAGCTGTCAAGGCTGACAGCTGTCACGACCCCTTCTGGAAGTGAATTCCATAAATCAACGACCCTCTGGGTGAAGAAATATTTCCCTTTATTTGTCCTCACTTTCTTAGCTATGAGCTTTAGGGAGTGCCCCCTTGTCCTGGTATTGTGTGATAGAGAAAAGAATTTTTCTCTATCCACCTTTTCTATCCCATGCATGATTTTATACACTTCGATCAAGTCACCCCTTAAATGCCGTCTTTCAAGGCTGAAGAGACCAAGGCTCTTGGTCTCTTGGTCTCTTAAAAAAGATAGTTTTTTTAAAAAATAATAATAATAATAAAGGATGGCTACCATCTTGATTTTTTTTACAACATCCCCATGCCAAGACACTCCTGCCAACAAAGAATATGCATATTCAGTGGGCATGAAATAGCAAGCAGGAAAATGGGGTGGCGAAATGTCACTCATTTTGGAAGAAGATACAATAGGCTTTAATCCTGAATGCAATGCAATATTTAATGGCAGATCCCATTTATACTGTTTTTGCTGTTATATTTTAGATAGCAGAAGACAGCCGTAAAACACAGAAAGGGCCTTTGTGCTTTTCCAATGCATGTTCTGTTTTCTTGTGAGGAACTGTGAAACTTTGTGGTCCTTTCTGTACGCAGAGAAGGAGAAATGACTGCAGTAGGAAGGATATGGTGAAGGTGGATGAAATGGGGCATGGTGGCTAGGCCTTTGCCCACAGTCTGGGTAGGAGAGAATGGAACTAGGGCAGTGTTTCTCAACCTTGACAATTTTAAGGCATGTGGACTTCAACTCCCAGAATTCCACAGCCAGCAACGCTGGCTGTGGAATTCTGGGACTTGAAGTCCACATGCCTTAAAATTGTCAAGGTTGAGAAACACTGAACTAGGGCATTTCTGATTTCAAGCTGTAAGAGCTGAGAACCAAAGTCAGTGGGGAAGGCTGGACTCACTTAATGACCGCATAATTCACTTCACAACTGTCGTGATGCACTTAACAACTGTGGCAAAAAAAGGTCATAAAATTGTCAGGATTCACTTAACAACCCCCTTGCTTAGTAATGGAACTTCCGATCCCAACTGCAGTCATAAATCCAGGGCTACTTGTAATCTGTGTTTGCTAACGTCTACTGTCTTCACATTCAGTCTGTGAATATAGTTTTAAAACTAAGAGTCTGTTTTCTTAGCCTGGGCATGCCATAATTGAGTTAATGCACCAGAGGCTGCGAATAGGAGTATGGTGTGTTTGGAATAATAATCCTTAAAAAAAAATACTTATCTTTCTTCCACCTTTCTTCAGTTTACCTTGAGACTCTTGGCAATTTGCTTCACGGATGGGGAAAATAATGAATGGATGCGTGGATCATTTAACTTAATTGTTTGACCCTGATATGATAATATTTCTTCAAGCTAATTGAAACATGTTATTCCCCCCAACTTTCTTTTTTAAATAACAGAATATTAAGAAACCCCTAAAGAGCTGCTGCTTGTTCCTAGCAATTACCAAGGAGTCAGAAAATTGCCCAGACTTGATAATTATTGTTTCTGGAGGCAGGAAGAAATTTCCCAAGCCAGCAAGGAAACCGCCTGGTTTTATATTTTATTAAACCAGGAAAAAAAAGTGTTTCAGAAGCTGAAGCAATGAATATCTGGATGAAGAAGTTGGTCAAGAGGCTATTCTGATTAGCCTATCGTGAATTGAAATTCGAAATTGTGTGAGTGGGCAACAAAGTGGCAAATGCATTTTAACCTAAACAAGTGCAAAGTTATGCACATCGGGGCAAAGAACCCCAATTATACTTACCAACTGATGGGGACCAAACTTTCTGAGACAACCCAAGAAAGGGATCTTGGGGTTTTGGTGGACAGCTCGATGAAGATGTCAACCCAATGCGCAGCAGCAGTAAAAAAAAAGCAAATTCCATGCTTGGCATGATTAGGAAGGGAATCGAAAATAAGTCAGCAAGTGTTGTATTGCCTCTGTACAAATCGATGGTGAGACCACACTTGGAGTACTGTGTACAGTTCTGGTCACCGCACCTCAAGAAGGATATAATGGAACTGGAAAAGGTGCAAAAAAGGGCAACAAGAATGATCAAGGAAATGGAGCACCTCCCTTATGAAACCAGATTGCAACGCCTTGGTCTCTTCAGCCTTGAAAGACGGCGTTTAAGGGGTGACTTGATCGAAGTGTATAAAATCATGCATGGGATAGAAAAGGTGGATAGAGAAAAATTCTTTTCTCTATCACACAATACCAGGACAAGGGGGCACTCCCTAAAGCTCATAGCTAAGAAAATGAGGACAAATAAAGGGAAATATTTCTTCACCCAGAGGGTCGTTGATTTATGGAATTCACTTCCTGAAGGGGTCGTGACAGCTGTCAGCCTTGACAGCTTCAAGGCAGGGCTAGACAGATTCATGGATGCAAAGTGTATCGGTGGTTATTAAAACGGATGTCCATGTGCCGCCTCTATGTTGGTTGAGGCAGGCAGGATTCCCTTGAGTACCATTTGTTGGGGGTCAAGGGAAAGGGAGGGTTTTGCCTTCTCTTTCTGCTCAAGATCCCCATGTACAATTGGTGGGCCACTGTGTGACACAGAATGCTGGACTCGATGGGCTTTGGCCTGATTCAGCATGGCTCTTCTTATGTTCTTATGTTCTTAATGACTCCATTAGACGTATTTTGAAAATGTGAGAGCTGTAGATTTCTTTTTCTATTTCTTTGTACATTACACGCCACTCTTTAGCACTCATTCAGGCTGACTTAAATCAAAGTTAAGCAATAGCCATAGCCATAGCCCTTAGACTTATATGCCGCTTCACACTGCTTTATAGCCCTCTCTAAGTGGTTTACAGAGTCAGCATATGGCCCCCAACAATCTGGATCCTCATTTTACCAACCTTGGAAGGATGGAAGGCTGAGTCAACCTTGAGCTGGTCAGGATCAAACTCCTGGGTGTGGGCAGAGTTTGCCTGCAATACTGCATTCTAACCACTGTGCCACCACGGCTCTTGTACTACCTTGTGCTTCTGAATAGAGATCAAATCAATACATAAGTGACAGTCATCAACAGAGATGGGTTTTTAGAGAATTCTCCACCTCTGGAGGTTTTTGAGAAGAGAGGCTCTTAGGGATGTTGAAATGGTTTGTTGCAGGACTCAAGTGGACAGTCTCTGGGATTGTTTCTAATTCTGTGGTTCTAGGATTCTGGGAATCTTTGATGGATGTCAGCTACCTTTGGAATTCTTTATAGCACACCTTGAAGAACAAGAATGGAAGAAGTTGCCTTCTACCCTTGCTTGTCAGCTTGCTAGTTGACCTCCGGGCCATAATCCAGATTACTGGACTAAATGGGCCTTCAGTTTGATGCAGTCTCAAGACTCTTCATAGATTATATTATTTTTCTCCAGTAAAAAAAAATGGATGGAAGGACTATCAGATGAAGATGGAAGGGTTCCAAATGAAAGATGTTTAAGCTGGGCAGTTGAATGAGAAAAGTCTCGCTTGGAAACACTATGATGCTCTTGAATCATGGCATGGCACTCTTTGTATGGCTGGCATTCTTTAGAACAGGGATCTTCAAACCTGGCCTTTTTATGACTTCTCTATCACACAATACCAGGACAAGGGGGCACTCCCTAAAGCTCATAGCTAAGAAAGTGAGGACAAATAAAGGGAAATATTTCTTCACCCAGAGGGTCGTTGATTTATGGAATTCACTTCCAGAAGGGGTCGTGACAGCTGTCAGCCTTGACAGCTTCAAGGCAGGGCTAGATAGATTCATGGATGCCAAGTGTATCGGTGGCTATTAAAATGGATGTCCATGTGCCGCCTCTATGTTGGTTGAGGCAGGCAGGATTCCCTTGAGTACCATTTGTTGGGGGTCAAGGGAAAGGGAGGGTTTTGCCTTCTCTTTCTGCTCAAGATCCCCATGTACAATTGGTGGGCCACTGTGTGACACAGAAGGCTGGACTCGATGGGCTTTGGCCTGATTCAGCAGGGCTCTTCTTATGTTCTTATGTTCTTATGTACTTCAACTCCCAGAATTCCTCAGCCAGCTTGCCCGGCTAAGGAATTCTGGGAGTTGAAGTCCACAAGTCATAAAAGGGCCAAGTTTGAAGACCCCTGCTTTAGAGTGTGTGGCCCTACATGTGCCTATGAATCTCAAGCACTATTATAGAGAAAGTCACCAATATTGCAGTGTATGATGAATTAATCAAAAGGAAAAAAGAGATACAGGCTAACCGCAACTTACAATTCATTTAGTGACCGTTCAAAGTTACAACGGCACTGGAAAAGTGACTTATGACCGTTTTTCACACTGACAATCATGGCAGCATCCCCAGGGTCACGTGATCAAAATTCGGACACTCGACAATTGGCATCTGTTTATGACAGTTGCAGTTTACAGGGTCATGTGATCACTTTTTGTGACCTCCTGACAAGCAAAATCAACGGGGAAGCTGTACTGACTTAACAACTGTGTTAGTAATTTAACAATTGCAGTGATTCACTTAACAGCTGTGGCCAGAAAGGTGGTAAAATGGAGGCAACGTTCACTTAACAGCTGCCTTGCTTAGCAGCGGAAATGTCCGTCATACCATCCGTATTCATTCAGAAAGGGCACTAATGTTATTCCTAAATAGAATTTCAGAGCAATCCATACTTGCTTGGGTGGCCTGCTGGGAGGCTTCCAGTTCAGGCTGCCAAAACATCCTCATTAAAAAGCAGATGTCGATAAGAGATTTATCTCTTCATCGTGTTGAAAGACGGATCTGAATCCTAAAATCTAAACACAACTAGGGGCCATCTTTTTTTTTTGTTTTTTTGTTTTTGTTTTTGATGGATCTTTGGAACTGCTGCAGCAGAGTCGTGATGCATTGCTGCTGGTCGCTATGGTGAAAACAGTGGCTGCAGGCGTGTAATTTGGGACACTGGGATGATCTGAAAGAAACTCAGAGGAATAGAACTGCGCTGAAAGAACGCTGCACGCTGGAGAAGGAGAACTTTGGGCTGCAAGTGGCACTTTAGTCAGCCAAATTAGACTACATTAACAAACCAAAACAAAATAAATGAGCACTCCACAACATTGCAGCCATGGCAATCTGGTAAATTCTACTGTCGCGGGATCCAATCTGGGTCGGTCACTGGAACCAGAACATGGGTCGGTCGCTGGAACCTTCCGAGCTTTCAGATTGAAGCCTGACCTCTGGGAATTCCCCTCTACTGGAATGGGGGCTTTGGGCTATTCCAGTGATGGCGAACCTTTTAGACACCGAGTGCCCAAACTGCAACCCAAAACCCACTTATGTATTGTCGGGTGCTGGGTGGGTGTGGCCCATTGGTGTGGCTGTGGTGGTAACGGCAGACTGGGTGGGACTAAAAAGTTCAATCAATCAATTCCAACTTTGCAAGATCTTTTTTTTTTCCTGCGAGAAGTTGAAATTGACTGATTGATTGAACGTTTTTTTTTTTTGCACACGGTGGCAGAGGCCTAAAGTGAAAAGGTTTTATAAAACCCAGCTGAAGGCCTAGGACTGGGGCGACGGCGCGCGTGCCCACAGAGAGGGCTCTGAGTGCCGCCTCTGGCACTGTCGTATTTATGTGGTGTCTGTCGTATTTATGTGGTGTCTTCCTATTGCTTGATTGGAGTCAAGGACTTGGCAGCACAAGGAAACAATAGCCAACAACTTAATAGCCAGCCATCAACACACCAATCAACCAATAGGAAGGCACCACATACATACGACACATAAAATAGCCCAAAGCCCACATTCAGTAAACAGAAGTCCCCTGAGGATGTGCTCCTGCATGGGTCAGAAAGCTCGGAAGACTAAACTTCTGGTCCCAGTGACTGATCAAGATTGGATCCTGCAACATTATCCCAAGACACATATATTTGCCTTCATTCATGAAATTCTATTGTGTTAATCCAGAAATTGCATAGAGCAGTAAAACCCAGCTCGGGGCTTAGCAAAAGAATGCAACTGGCACTTGCAAGAATTTACTATTCATCAAACAGAGCATGCACAGGGACATAGGGGTAGCAACCTCCTGCCCAACTGTCTTTTTGCCACAACTTTAATTCCTGAGCATCCACAAGGGGATGGCTGGGCCCAAAATGTGTGCATGGCAATATTGTAATACAAATGTCATAGCGTACAACCTTGCATGGGATGCTGGGGCACAGGGATGTAATGGCAACATGTGCAGGCTCACGTCATCTTATGCTTGGCGTCGTTTGGCGTCATCATCATAGTTTGCTGTGGATGTGGCTGCCTGAAGACTTCCTGTGTGAAGCCAAGCCCTGAACTAATTACTTACGATGTGGTTTTTGTTGGGGATTTGTCTTATTTTTTACATATCTACTTAAGCCCTGAAGGGACTTTTCCAGCTGGCATATGAGTTGTTCCACTTAATGGCTTTTACACATGCTGAAAATTAACATTAAGAATCAATGGTTTTGGCCACTCTCCAAGATGCTTGATAGCTCTGCCTTGCAATCTAATCACAACTGCTTCCTTGGGGGCATGGATGCCTGGGAATCAGGCCCAGGTCGTTCCAGGACTGCTAATAACTCTATCGCCTCTTTCTTATTTTTCAGGCGGCTAAAGCCATTGCGGGCACTCATGGAGTTGGTTATCTATGTGGTTATCAACACCAACCCAACTTTTTGTTGACTCCTACTTTGGATAGGAGTTGGATTAGAAGACTTCCAAAGTCCCTTTCAACTTTATGATCTGGAATTCTACGACTTCACGATCTCAGAAAAATAAAGAGAATCAGAATTGATTAAAATCTCAATGAGAAGCCACCAGGACATCATAGAGTTGAGATGAAACTGGGAAGTAAATATATGTATTTGCTGGGAGAAGTCAATAAGAAAGCTCTTCTCCATCAGCGTCAAGAAAAATAGATTGATTACAGCAGCAAGGCTGTTGGTGGGACAATATTGGAAGAAGCCAGAAATACCACCTATTGAAGAATGGACTTTGAAAGTAATAAATTTGGCAGAAATGGCTAAAATATCTGCATATTTGAAGGATCACTCAAATGAAAAATATATGCTGGACTGGAAAAAATGGATAGAATATATACAAGGGAAATATCAGGGGTGGGTGGGTGGGTTGGGGGGTGTTACAATGTACTCAACTCCAGTATTGGTATTATATTTAGAATGATATATTTTTTTATAAAAGAGGGGTTGCTCAGGCAGTACCTCGGTACCACATCGGGAGGTGGTGGTGAGGAGTGATGGTTTCAAGGGATGTAGGGAGGGTGTAGGAGGAGGGTAGAGAGAGAGGAGGGAGAGAGAGTGGGGGGATGGAGGTAGGAGGAAGGAAGGAAGGTAGAGGGGGATGTGGTGGGGGGGTGCTGCTGAGCAATACCCACAGTTATTTTAATTATCTTATCTAAGCTTTTATGCTCTGTTTTGTGTTGGAAAAAGTTTTTAAGGATTGTACTTAGTTGAGTTGTATTTAACTTGATTTTTTCTTTGTTTATTTATAATTATAAAACTAATAAAAAATTTTAAAAAAATGGTAAAAATGATAATGTATGCCAGTAATAAATATAGATGCATATATAACTTCAGTTCATTTGATGACATCATTTTTATTAGCAAGAAAAAGGAAGAGATGGCCTCTCTGGTTTGACTATCTTTACACAAATTTCTTGCGATAGTCTCTTTGGCCTTGTGGAATGCATTTCTTCCTCAAATTGGAAGAGCCCTTTCCTATTATACAATCGGAAAGAAGTCAAGTTTTTTCCAAGCCTTTAAAACATTGAGTGTGGTTGCTATGCTTTATTATGCTTTATTTGTTTATTTATTTTACATAGTGGCCCATCTCACATACATGACTCTGTCTAGTTTACAATATTAAAACATGAATTAAAAAAGAAAAGAAAAGAAAAGAAAAATAGATTGATGTGTCCATAAAGCGACCCTAACTCCAAGGACTTTCTTTTCTTTGGGATTGATCAAGGTATCTCTATAGGTTTATGTGCTTGTAACCCATTATAACCTACACACAGAAGTGTAATTTGTTGAGAAAATCCCATTACAAGGCAATGTCAAAGGAGTGGTAAACCAGGAGGAGTCTGATAGCTCCTTTCCAGTTAAGCCATTTCAAAAGGTTTTATTAAAAATGTGCTATTTTCTTAGAAGCTCTCATGAGCTGCAACGTCATTCTGAACCTGAAAGCGTTGCTATCTCATAGGACATGTTTGCCTTCTTCCATCAAAAGCAACACAGACACAGTCCATTTGAATGTACAAGAATGGGCAATGACACAGATGCTTCAAACCACAAGGCAGCTCTCTGATCTCTTGGCAGAGGGGTGTGGTATGAGAACTTAGATAGACATGCTAAGATACCAAGGGTGTGGACAGCTGGAATTGAGGTGTGCCTGTCCTGTCAGACAACCAACCTAAATTAAGCCTTGGTTGCCTTGCTAGCCAAGTTGTTTTGTCCAGTAACAGGGGATTTATATTTCATACAGAAGGTCCTGGGACTGATCTTCATGGTCGTCAGATCCAAAACATCTTGGATTTAGTGGGATTGAGATGGGACCCATTGCCAGCCAGAGAATATATTAAACAATTCATGACTCATTGGGTCATCATTTCAGAGATACCAGATTCCTCAAAGCCTTCCACAATGGCAGAACTTCTAATGTACTTAAAAAGTTCTTAAAAATCCTGGGAAATATTCAGAGAAGCATCTGCCTTGAAAGTAGCCCATGTTGAACTGTATAGCACAGTTAAGCATCAGCAGTTAACCCCAGGAAACGTTTTGTGACATTTTGTGTTATGTCACAAAATGTTTTATGATCATTTTACGTCATGAATTGCTTTATGATTCTTTTAAATCATTCATTGCTTTATAAAAATGCTAAATTTCAATTTCATAGGAGTCATGGGTCCCGGATTTTGGATTCATTCTTTAAGTTAGCCCATTTGAGATGCCTTGGTTGAAAAATTTTGCCTTACGATGCATAGTTTTGCCCAGTTAAAAGTTACAGACACAAGAGTTTTAGTGGTATATAGATGGATTAGTGATTGAACATAAGGAAAGCACAAAGGGTGACAGAAGGGATGACCAAATAATCTAAAATCTGGTTCAGATTTTCCTTGCAACTGAGATAAATACTATTTCAGTTCAAAACAATATAAATATAAAAAAAACTGTTTAAAGATTTAATTATAGTCATTAAACCAATTCAGCACATAGATTTGAGGATTCAGAACAATCATCCCGTCAAATAATCTTTCTGTGAAAGTTTTGCTCAATCCTGGTTCACATGTTACACTGCACTACAAACTCTGCAAAAGGAACTTTGCCCACACTTTATCACAACAAGGACAGTGTAATTTGTAATTTTCCAAGCTTCATGGACTGAACTGCCATGTGTAGCAAGAACCAATTCCAATTCACTCTTATTATTGACAGGATTTCAAGCAACCAGAAAAAAATAGAGGTAGTGAGAACAACTCCCAATAACTTCCCACTATGTTTGGCTGATGGTCAACATTGAAATGGGATTGATATCTAGATGAGGTTGAAATTCAGAAGACCCAGGGGTTTGAAAAAATAGCTTCTTAGTTGTTTGGATTCTTGGTCATGAATTCATTAGGAAAAATACTTGATTCCGAGGGCCTAACTAAGTAGGATAAACCAAAGAACTTATGACAGCAGAACTTATGGCATGCTTAATTGCATTTTGAATCAAATGAAGAACCCCACAGTTCTTCTAGAGTTGCATTCTCCTGCCTGTCCCTTTGAAGTAATACACTCAATTCATTTAAAGACGGAAGCAAGATAAGTTCTATTATTAGGCAAGGGGTGAGATCAAGCATTACCATGTTCTCAGGACAGAGAACAGGATCTTGTGCAAGTGGCCGTAAATGTGATCAGGTTACCATTGTACAAAATGTGCAATGTAACTGTGGAACCGGGTTATAAATAACTTTGAGGAGGTCCGTCAAAACTTTGAACTGGTTGCTAAGCAGCTGGCCATTCATTGAGGACTACCTATACTTGCAGGAAATACACTCTGGGAGGTTGACTTAGCTGCCACCAGCGGCTATTTATAGGAATCCATTTTGTGAGTCTGCTCATCTCGTGCTGTTTAACACCTTTAATAACTCTAACCTCAAAAGACGATCAGTCCCTGTGCTGGGTCATTGCCCTGCTGAAGACAACGGGGCTGCCATTCCAGAACATTCTGGCATGGGGAAAAGCATTATCTTCTTGTCCAAACTGCCCAGGGACACACCCATGGGATGGTTTGTGGGGGGGGGCATTGAGCGGAGGGGGAGGGCTTGTGCTCTCTCCATCACTCCTCCTGGCTCCAGGGCTTTGTCTCCTATGAGACTAGACTAGTTTGATCTAGTGCAGGGGTAGGCAACCTCGGCTCTTTATGACTCATGGACTTCAACTCCCAGAATTCCTGAGCCAGCCATGCTGAGGGGAAAGGGAGAGGTTTCCAAGCTGAGCCATGTTGGCTTAGGAATTCTGGGAGTTGGAGTCCACGAGTCATAAAAGAGCCAAGGTTGCCTACTCCTGGTCTAGGAGGCTCACCGCTTAGAACAGGAGGACTTAGGACAGGGGTAGGCAACCTGGGCTCTTTTATGACTCGTGGACTTCAACTCCCAGAATTCCTGAGCCAGCATGGCTCAGCTTGGAAACCTCTCCCTTTCCCCTCAGCATAGCTGACTCAGGAATTCTGGGAGTTGAAGTCCATGAGTCATAAAAGAGCCGAGGTTGCCTACCCCTGATCTAGTGATTAAAATACTAGGCCAGGAGACTGGAAGTTCTAATCCCCCACTTAGGCATGAAGAATGGCTGGGTGACTTTTATTTATTTATTTAGTTTATTTATTTAGTTTGTTTATTTATTTATTTATTTATTTATTAATTAATTAATTAATTAATTAATTAATTAATTAATTAATTAAATTTCTGTACCGCCCCTCTCCCGTAGGACTCGGGGCGGTTTACAGCCCAATTAAAACAGATAATAACAATAAATATTTAAAACTAAATTAAATTAATACATGGCTGTTACTCAAACCTGTTAAAATCCCAATTCTAAAACTTTGGATCGGTTCCTTGCTCCCAGCCCAACCCACCTCACAGAATGGCTGTTGTGGGGGAAAGATAGGAGGAGAAAGGAGCCTTGAGTTATTTTAAAAATAAATAAATAAAGACAGACTAACAATAAATTGAAAAATAAATAAATTATGAGGATCAAAGGGGTCCCAAAGCCCACCCATTCCTGGAGTTGTCTCTGGATCCAGACTTGGCAGCTTCCGTCTCTCTAGATCAGTGTTTCTCAACCTTGACAATTTTAAGGCATGTGGACTTCAACTCCCAGAATTCCACAGCCAGTAATGCTGGCTGTGGAATTCTGGGAGTTGAAGTCCACATGCCTTAAAATTGTCAAGGTTGAGAAACACTGCTCTAGATCAAGGGTGTCCAATCCTGGCAACTTCAAGACTTATGGACTTCAGCTCCCAGAATTCCCCAGCTAAGCATGGGGAATGGAAGCAAGTCTTAAACTCTTGCCAAGGTTGATCACCCCTGCCCTACGTAGTGCCTGGCAGCTTAGTCGAGAAGGACATGACAAGCGTGGATGAGTGTGTATATGTGTCCCTGTGAGAAAGAGCCAATATAAAATTGCAACCAATAATGTTTTGTTGTCGCTTTAAAATCACTAGGTCTCCACGTACAGGTAATCCTCAACTTACAGCCATTCATTTAGTGACCAGTGATTTACAACCTGTCCTTGTACCTATGACTACTACAACATCCCCACAATGACATGATCAAAATTCAGGTGACTGGCAACTGGCGTGTGTTTATGGTGGTTGAAGCATCCCGGGATCATGTGATCACCACCTGCAACCTTCCCAGTCAATCAGAGTAGCCACTTAATGACCACATGATTCACTTAACAACTGCACTGATTTGCTTAACATGTGTGTGTGTGTGTGTGTGTGGGGAAATTGCACAGGACTCAGAATGACCATCTTGTTTAGCAACAGAAATCCTAGTCCCAATGTTAGTCATAAATCCAGGACTATTTGCAGCCCAAAGAACCCGTGGTTGCCTCAGTGTTTGGTTGAAACTGATTTTTGGGTATCTCTGCTTATTTCCTGGCTGTTGACCAGGGCTGTATATTTGTCCTCTCTAGTCACACTTATCTGGACAACCCAGACAGAAAGCACGGGGAGCGTACAAGATCTGCATATGCCTCAGCAGAGTCTGAGTGAGTGGCCAAAAGCCAAACCTGGGAGCACACATAATAGAATATTTCTTTGTAGAGCTGTATCCAAAATAGGCTGGGTGAAATCTGGAAATTGGCAGGCAAAAATAAACTGATGGAAAGGTGGAAGCCAACTACACAATACCACACAGCCCATCCTTGTGTACCCTATCAATACAGTACCAACTGTAATCTGTTGCATACATTTGTATATTATATGCATGACTCATAACAGGATTAAGCAAAATGATGCTATGGTAGTACTAAGTGTATGGATACCCTTCTCAACAAAATAATATAATACTATTCCTATCAAAGGGAATTTCTTTCCAGCTTCTGGAACATAGCATCTTCAGCTTCTCATGAGAAAAAGACTAACATCTGGCTAAGAGCAAGAGGCAGAAATGCAGCTTGGAAAGAAGCTGATGGAAACCCCAGGCTGTCAAATTTATCATTAAATTTGCACAATTGTAGAAAAGCATATTAAACTAGGATAGTTCTTGGGACTTTAATGCCAGTTAGAAAGGGCACATCTAAAGTAGAGAATCTGCTCTACTCCAATCCAGTTTAGAACACCCATTTTCTAAGGCAGCTTTGCCCAACCTGTGGACTTAAACCCAACCAGCATGCATTAGCTATCTTGAAAACTGTAACCCCAAACTCTGAAGGACACCCCACTTCAAAGACTCTTCTGATGTTCTCAGGAGAATAAGGATCCTACAGGAGGAATGTGCAATCTCTATTTGCAGATATCTTCCTGCAAATATTCGGAGGAGGATTATGGAAGTTGTGATAAGTATTGTCCTGCTTCTCCCTGATTCAGTTTTGATTGCATGAAGAATTAGAATTCCTGAAAAGGGTATGGGAAATACAAGAGATGGATAAATCCTTCCGAGAAACAATTTTTTTTTCTGGAAAGCAGGTGCATGAGTGGTGAATTGTCACCTGTTGCAAGAGTCTTCATTTGCATCTAATCTGCTTTGCTTATGTTGCATGAGTTCAGAGTAGCTTGGCAAATGGGCAGCCATATAAATATCTGCAAGAGTTACAGATCTCTCCCTCTACTAATGACAACCAAGATTTTTTCCCCCCATTTACAGGTAGTCCTTGATTTATGGCCAGAACTGGAACCAGAATTTCCATTGCTAAGCAAGGCAAAGGCTGTCACACCCTAGTTTGCGATCTTTCTTGCCATGATTAAGTGAATTAATGCAGTTAAGTGAATCCTGCGGTCATTAAATGAATCTGGTCCATGTCATTTACTTTAAGGGGTCCTTGGTGCTCTCTGAGCTTGTTTTTTTTCCCCTTGCAGACGTTTTACCCCAAATGGTACAAAACTCACTTAGCAACTGTCTCACTTAGCAACAGAAAGGTTGGGCTCAATTGTGATCGTAAGTCAAGGACTACCTGTATAGTCCTAACTCTGCTTGCCTTCAGAAGTGGAAGGCTCAGCTTTTTCAGAGAGTCCAGCAGGTAGAGTAATTGGTAACCCTGTTTGATGGCTGTTCTTATGGTGTTCTTGTAATAATAATAATAATAATAATAATAATAATAACAACAACAACAACAACAATAATAATAATAACAACAACAACAATAATAATAATAAAGTTGGAAGGGACCTTGGTGGTCATCTAGTCCAACCCCCTGCTCAGGCAGGAAACCCTACACCATTTCAGACAAATGGCTGTCCAGTCTCTTCTTAAAAACTTCCAGGGTTGGAGCATTCACCGCTTCTGGAGGCAGGTTGTTCCACTGGTTAATTGTTCTGACTGTCAGGAAGTTTCTCCTTAGTTCTAGGTTGCTTCTCTCCATGATTCGTTTCCAATATGGTTGGATCAACTTCCTAATTTATAATACAGGTAGTCCTTGAGTTACTACAGTTCTTTTACTGACCGTTCAAAGTTACAACGGCACTGAAAAAAGCCACTTATGACCATTTTCCAGAGTTACGGCCCTTCCGGCATCCCTATGATCACACGATCAAAATTCAGATGTTTGGCCACTGACTCATATTTGTGACGGTTGCAGGGTCCCGAGATCATGTGATCCCCTTTTGCAACCTTTTGACAAGCAAAGTCAATGGGGAAACCAGATTTATTTAACAACCAAGTTACTAACTTACCAGCTGCAGTGATTCACTTAACAACTGGAGCAAGAAAGATCTTAAAAGGGGGCAAAATTCACTTAACAAATGCCTTACTTAGCCACATAACTTTGGGGCTCAATTGTAATCGTAAGTTGAGGACTTCATTCCTGTTTTTAATCTTCATGCTTTCATACACTGCCAAGCATCATTTTGGTGATAATAGCGACAGTAATAACAAATAATTATTTCAATTACTTGTATGGCTGCCTGTCTTCAAACCAGAACTCTGGGCGGCTCAAAACCATAATATACAAACAATATCATACCAAAAAAAATGAATAGCAAAAAAGAATGGAAACACAAACAGGAAAACCTGGTGCCATAATCCAACTCTCTAGATACAACCCACAAAACTCTTACAACTCTGGCTTTACCCTATTGCAATGCCTGGGGGGGGGGAAGCCAGCTCTTTGTGGTTTTGAGAAGATTAAGAGAGGGACCTGCTGGATCTCAAGGGGAAGGGTGTTCCATAGGGTAGAGCAAGGCTCTTCAAACTTGGCCCTTTTATGACTTGTGGACTTCAACTCCCAGAATTCCTCAGCCAGGCATGCCCTACAAGTCATAAAAGGGCCAAGTTTGAAGACCCTTGGGGTAGAGCCTGCTATGCAAAAGGCTCGCCTCCTCGGTCCCTCAGATTGGCAACGTTTAAGGGAAGCGACTTTGAAGTGTGCCTAGTCCAGGAGTAAGCAACCTTGGCTCTTTTATGACTTGTGGACTTCAACTCCCAGAATTCCTGAGCCATCTTCTAGCTCAGGAATTCTGGGAGTTGAAGTCTACGAGTCATAAAAGAGCCAAGGTTGCCTACCCCTGACCTAGTCTATCTAATTTGCTGCTATGGACAGGTATCCCGAGAGAGATAATCCTGCATATAACTAGATCCCGTGCTCATGAACCTGACTGAATGACTAACATCATCACCTTCATAGCTGGGCTACACTTCTGCTTTTTGGCAAAACCACATCCACAGCGAACCAATCGCTTAAGGACCGTTGCAAAATGGGTAATAAAACCAGGTTGGTCACATGAGCAACCTGCTTCATAACCATCACGATTTACGATTGTGATGGGCAGGTTCCATTAGGGTTGTAACTCAAGGATTACCTGTTATAAGATAATATCTGTTTCTCTCTAAGCAGGTAGGCAGAAGTGATCTGCCCAATGACTCAGGGATGGCATCATAACCAGGAAGGTATTTGATAAAAGTCAGGTTGGAGGTTTCTGCATTTCCAGAGGGAAACGATGGAAAAGTCTCGCCAGATTTCTGCAACTGCAGGAGAGGAAAGTAACTGACTTTGCAAAGTGGAAAAAAAAAAAAGTGAGGAATTTGCCAGATCGAGCCAACATCGTAATCAGCTAATTTCCACTTTTTTCCTTTGCTTCTGTAAGGAGTTGCAGCTTTCTGCCCATAGGGACTAGCACCTTGCTTTTTTGCTTAGCCTCTTAATGTTTAAAATTCTAACTCCCGATGGCTACAAAGAAAAAACTAGCACGGCCCAGAAGAAAAAGGAGGAAACACAAATGTCCTAAAGTGAAATCATTTTCTTCTTTGCTGCAGAACAGAAGTCTCCCTGTCTGTCTCTTCAAACTTAAAAGAATCTTGCTGAAGGGAAAAATATCCACATTAATCAGGTTTTCCAGGTAAATATTTTTTTTTAAAAAACACGTTATTTCTGGAGTTGCCTTGGCATAAACATGTAGTACTTTAGGGTAATTTCTCCCCATTCCTTTTTAATTCAGCTTGCAGATGCAAACAAAACTTCTAGGTCATGTTGGACTCATCACTCTGGGAGTTGAAGGCCAAACATCTCAACGTTGCCAAGATTTAGAAACACTGAGCTAGAGCAGCGGGGTCCAAACTTGACAACTAAAACTTCTGGACTTCAACTCCCAGAATTCCACAGCCAGCCATGCGCTCAGGAATTCTGAGAGTTGAGGTCCACAAGTCTTAAAATTGCCAAGTTTGGAATCCCCCTAAGCTAGAGGACAAAACTTCACTCTAATAAACAATTAAAATGATCCACATCCTCTGTCACAAAAGGAAAACCCTGAGTTTTCGGAATAGGGTGGCATAGAAATCGAAACAAACAAACAAACAAACAAACAAATAAAATATATATTTTAGAAGAATTGCTTAATGCAAGTGGATTTTCATCAGCCTCTTCAAACTGGGAAAAGATGCAACAAATTAAGACTGAAATAGAGCAGCTGAATTTGTTCTGCTATCCTCCAATGTAGTTTTTTTTAAAAAAAGTATGGTTTCTAACTGAAAACAGAAAGATCTACATCTGCCAAAGCTACCGAATAAGAATGGCATTCTTGCATACCTTTTTGCTCAGCTTCCAAAGCAGATTTTTTAAAAATAATAATAATAATAAAGAGTGTGGAATATTTTGCTAAGTACGGTAGTTGTGGAAAGAAACCCATAAAATAAACGGCATTTGAATATTGCTAACATAGATTGTTACTGGGAATTCCTCGGGCTCCAAACATTCATTTCAAAGATTTTATTGTCTGCTAGGACTTCCACCTTTCTCTTTGCTTCTGTAAGGAATTGCAGCTTTCTGCCCATAGGTACTAGCACCTTACTTTTTGGTTTAGCCTTTTAAAGTTTAAAATTCTAACTCCCGATGGCTACAGAGAAAAGACCAACACAACCGTTTTATAAGTTGGAAACAGAAACAGGGAGAGACCAGCCTGGCCTAGCAAAACTGTTGAGGACACTTGGCCCTCCAACATCTCCTAATTATTCCATACATTCCAGAATGGCTGTTTGTCTAATTCAGACATTTTAATATAGCAGGTCATTTTATATCTCCCTTGAGACATTCTAGAGCAGGGGTAGGAAACTATTCGCAAGTTTGGAGAGCCCTATTCTAGCTCAGTGTTTCTAAATCTTGGCAATGTTGACAGCCACCTCAATCAAAGGACACTTTTGAATAAGGGATGATCTAAGGCTGCGGTTCTCAACATTTTTCAGGCCGAGACCCCACTTGCGCCGCCCATGCGCGGTGCGACCCCGACCTGCGCCGCGCATGCGCGGCGCGACGGGCCAAATCGCGCATGCGTGGTGCACGCGCGACGGCCCAAACCACGCATGCGTGGTGGGCGCGCAATGGGCCAAACTGCGCATGCACGGCGCACGCATAATGGGCCGAACCGCGCATGCGCAGCGCGACAGACCAAACCGCGCATGTGCAGTGCACGCACGACGGCCCGAACTGTGCATGCGCGGCACGACGGACTGAATCGTACATGCACGACGCGCATGCGACGGCCCGAACCACGCATGCGCGGCGCGACGGGCCAAATCGCGCATGCATGGCATGCGCGCGACGGCCAAGGGGAAATGGGGAAAAAATGGGGGGAAAAAATGGCGGACTGCCGTGTTTGGTGACCCCCGTGAAACGGTCGTTCGACCCCACAGGTTGAGAACCGCTGATCTAACGATAGCTGGGCAAGCAGAGAGGCTGTCCTAACAGAATCTGTAAAAAGAGACATGAAGGGGAAGTCTCCTCCAGTTTGAACCCAACTCTTGATAATTTCTTGGGCACGTTCATCTCATTTTACTACAGGTAGTCTTCAACTTGCAACTGTTCATTTAATGAGCATTCCAAGTCGAAAAAAGTGACCCATGACTGGTCCTCACACAACATTGCAGCATCCCTGGGGTCACATGATCAAAATTTGAGTGCTTGGCAACTGCATGGCTTCATGATCATTGCAGCATCTCAGGGTCATGCGATCACTATTTGTGACTTTTCCAGCCAGCTTCCGCCAAGCAAGGCCAATGGGAAAATGTCTATGGCAGGGGTTCTCAACCTTGGCAACTTTAAGACTTGTGGACTTCAACTCCCAGAATTCCTCAGCCAGCTTTGCTGGCTGAGGAATTCTGGGAGTTGAAGTCCACAAGTCTTAAAGTTGCCAAGGTTGAGAACCCCTGGTCTATGGAGATTCTCAGTCATCCAGGAACTGATGAAGGTTCTTGGACGGGAAGTAAAAACTCTTCAAGGAAAAACAAAGTCCAATTGCCTTTTGGAAAAAAAACACCTTTTGGTCAATGGGAAAAGCCAGATTTGCTTAATGACCATGGCCCAAAAAAAAGGTCATAAAATCAAACACAATTCACTAAACAACCACTTAGCAATGGAAGTTATGATCCCAATTGTGGTCATAGGTTGAGGACTATCTGTATTGCTTTCTTCAAGAATGTGTTCTTTTTCTATTTCCCAATCCAGCCTACAACTCTGACATTTCCCATCCATGCTCTAACCAGGTCTGCTCTGCTGAAGTCCCAAGACCCAGAGAGGAAGCCTTCAGATAAAGGACTGTCTTCTCTAGGACACGGCTTTTTAACCAGTGGTACGGATACCACCTGTGGTACATTGGCACCTGGCAGGTGGTACGTGACCATCCTAGAAAAAGTGGTAGTGGGGGAGGGGAATGAGCTGAACAGGTGGCAGCACTGCACAAGCCTGAGCAAGAGAAAGCTGTAGATACAGGGCTGTCAGGGCTCAGTGGAAGCGCCAGGATCAGTGCCTCTTTCCAGCTGATCGGCGCTTCTTCAGGGCTCAGCAGAAGCACCAGGATCAGCGCTGAGCTCCAGCTGGAGCCTGGTGCTGATCCTGATGCTTCTGCTGAGCTCAGAAGAAGCACCAATCAGCTGGAAAGCAGCACTGATCCTGGTGCTTCTGCTGAGCCCAGAAGAAGCACCAATCAGCTGGAAAGCAGCACTGATCCTGGTGCTTCTGCTGAGCCCAGAAGAAGCGCCAATCAGCTGGAAAGCAGCACTGATCCTGGTGCTTCTGCTGAGCCCAGAAGAAGCGCCGATCAGCTGGAATGTTGCAGCATCTCCAGGGTCTTGTGATTTACATTCAGATGCTTGGCAACTGATTCATATTTGTGACGGTCACAGTGTCCCAGGATCATGTGAAGTGACCAAAACCTGCTACAACCACCCAGCAGACAGGGGGAATAAAAACCACACACACACACCACACCACCCCCCTGCCAATCCTCAACAGAAATGCTCACAACAATGAAAACCTCGGACAGGAGGAAGAGCGCCGCCGGGCAGGCAGGCAGGTGTCTTGCTCGGCTGTGCCTTGGGGGGCACTTTTTTCAGTGCCATTGTAACTTCCAACAGTCACTAAGCAAACTGTTGTAAGTCGAGGACTACCTGTACTTTATCACCTTTTTCCTTTTGGGGGGGGGGGTCATCAAGTTTTTGACCCCTTGCTAGGCGACTGGTGGTCCTCGGATGTTGCCATATCCTAAAAGTGGTGAAATGGGTGAAAAGGTTGAAAAGCCCTGCTCTAAGAGATATACTGTAAACACTCCACTCACCCTCTGTATCGACTCTCTGCCTTAAAAAAACAGAAAGAAATGAGTCGGCATTTAAAGATTCCAAGGAGGAGGAAAAAACTGAAAACATGAATCAATTTTAATCTGTGTAATTAACAGATTAACAAACTGATTGCAGATCCAAGCCAAAAAACAAAAACAAAACAAAACCGCAAAGTGTTGTTAAAGCCAATGTGGCCACTTGGATCCTTCTACTTTCACCAATGAGCAGACGCGCCTTGCCTTCCTTCTTCGGCAGCCCCACCTGTTTCCTCTCTGTTGTGGAACCAGAAGTACTTGGGAGGATCACAAGGCTGGTTTTACATGCCAGGTGCACAGGTGAAAAAGAGTAGGATGGACAAGAGGAGGGTACCAGCAAGGGAGGGCAAAGAGCATGGCTTTCTTTTTTTTTTTTAATTATTTTATTAAAACCATCAACATTATACATGAGTTCATATTAAAAAGCAATCATCATATATCCTGCAATACAACTCGTAAATTCGTCTCAATAGTAGTGCAATCTTTTATGGTTCCTGACAAAAGGTCCTGAGGTAGAAATTCAGTATCCTGAGGTAGACATTCGGTACGCTTTTCCAATATTAAAGCAATCAACATTAAATCTGGGTTCATATTAATAAGCTATCCTCATAAGACCTGAAAATACAGCTCTTATATATGTTCTATCTACATTCATACAATCAGCATTGACCATGACATCATAGTATGTATCCATCTTCATAGCACCTGGTATACATCACTAAGTGTTAATTTTTATAAACGTCTAGTTTGGTAAGCATTTTTCATTCCTCCCATCAAACCTCAACTATACACCTGTTTCAATTTATTTGATTGGTGTTTCTCTTATCTATAGCCTATCCACAGTTTCTAGTCTATAACACATTATTCATCTCAGTATTAGTACAATCTTTTATGATCCTTAACCAAAAATCCTGAGGTAAAAGTTTAATAACCTGAGGTAAATCTTGTATATGGTTTATCTACTATATCTAGTCTATCACATGTTCCTCAAAGTTGTCCATCAAGGGACATGTGAATGTGTCTCTTCCATATCCAGGTACCCAGGCCAATATTTCATCACATTCCCTCCAATATTTTAGTGTCAAAGCGTTTGTCAAAATGGTCTGGAACAACTCGGATTAACCTCATCATTTCAGCACACGGCTCAGATGATTCATTTCTTATTCAACTCACTAGGTGACCTTCTGGGCAACTCGCCACAGCCAGCTCACTGCAGCCAACTCATTGTGGCCAATTTGCCACAGCCAACTTGCCGTGGAACAACTCACCATGGCCAACTCACCATGGGACAAGAGTTACACTGATATTGAAGAAATAGTGGAATAGAATCATTAAAGGATGCTAAAAGAAGGACGGAATGAAATATCAATGACAAAAATTAATATAATTTTTAAATGATTTGAAATGAATTGTTGAATTGTTCCGTGGCAGGTTGGCTGCAGTGAGTTGGCCGTAGTTAGTTGGTCATGGCGAGTCAGTTGTGGCAAGTTGTCCTATTCCATAACAGATTCCCATTTGAAAATATTTATCCCAGTAGACACAGTCCAGTCCCCTTCCATTTCATATGGTTTGGAAGGGCACAGTAGGTGCCTTAGTGTTCATCTAAGGGAATGGGCACACATGCACCAGAACTGAGGCATTTCATTCGATCCAACTACTTGGATGCAGAATATCCGAGAGACAGACAGACAGACAGACAGAGAGAGAGAGAGAGAGAGAGAGAGAGAGAGAGAGAGAGAGAGAGAGAGAGACAGACAGACAGACAGACAGACAGACAGACAGACAGACACAGACACAGACACAGACACAGACACAGAGAGACAGAGACAGAGACAGAGACAGAGAGACACAGAGAGACACAGAGAGACAGAGACAGAGAGACAGAGAGAGACACACAGGGAGAGAGAGAGACAGACAGACAGACAGAGAGACAGAGACAGAGACAGACACAGAGAGACAGACAGACAGAGAGAGAGACAGAGACAGACAGAGACAGAGAAAGAGAGACAGAGACAGAGACAGAGACAGAGACAGAGACAGAGACAGAGACAGAGACAGAGACAGAGAGAGACAGAGAGACAGAGACAGAGACAGAGAGACAGACAGAGAGAGATAGAGAGAGAGACAGAGACAGAGACAGAGAGAGACAGAGAGAAACATACAGGGAGAGAGAGAGACAGAGAGAGAGACAGACAGAGAGAGAGAGACAGAGACAGAGACAGAGACAGAGAGAGACATACAGGGAGAGAGAGAGACAGAGAGAGAGAGACAGACAAAGAGACAGAGAGACAGAGACAAAGACAGAGACAGACACAGAGAGACAGACAGACAGACAGAGAGACAGAGACAGAGAGACAGAGAGACAGAGAGACAGAGAAAGAGAGACAGAGACACAGAGAGAGAGAGACAGACAGATAGAGAGACAGAGAGACAGAGAGACAGACAGAGAGACAGAGACAGAGGCAGAGAGAGAGAGAAAGACAGAGACAGACAGATAGATAGATAGATAGATAGATAGATAGATAGAGAGAGAGAGAGAGAGAGAGAGAGAGATCATCAACAGAAGATTTTCTAGCCTCTTCCAGAAATCTTTAATTAAGTCCCTTTTACTATTGATTTGACCACATCATCAAGAAGGTTCTCCTAATGTCCACCAAAATTAGCCATCTTTTAATGTAAACATAAATTAGAATGACTCCTGTCCTAACAAGCACCAGAAAAAAGCTTCTGTTCTACTCTCATAAGGAGTTGCTTTCCATCCTGCAAAACAAGGCACAGGTTGCCTGCCCTTGACACACCTATTTCAGAGACAGAAGCTTTGGAAGTTCTAGATCACACATCTTAAAGTTGCTGAGACTGAGAAACACTGTCCTAGATGGTCTTCTAAACCGGATACATTTGATGCCTTGGGTTACCTCCTTTGCTAAGTTGAAGCAAAAAACTCTGGACACTGAATTCCAAACTGAACTTCTACAAGTTCTAGAATTTCTACAGTAAGTTGGGAAACCATTTAAAAAAAAAGTCATCTAGCTAGGTAACTCCAACAGCTCATAGACCACAAAAACCACAGGCCTTTCATGCTCATACTGTTTGATGTCTCTCCATCAGCAGCTTTGGAAGGGAAATCCAGAAATATCTCTTTTTGCAGAAAGAACCTGTCCTTGTAGAATGGGTGTTACTGAGTCACTAGCTCACATCCTCCTCTGATATGGAGGCTTTAATAATATTCTGTAGATACCTGTTCTTGGCCTGTCCTGGATGGCCAATAAGTGTATGCACATCAGGTGCTATTAGGCAACACCCTAGAACAGGGGTAGGCAACCTTGGCTCTTTTACGACTCGTGGACGTCAACTCCCAGAATTCCTGAGCCAGCCATTCTGAGGGGAAAGGGAGAGTTTCCAAGCTGAGCCATGCTGGCTCAGGGATTCTGGGAATTGAAGTCCACGAGTCATAAAAGAGCCAAGGTTGCCTACCCCTGTCCTAGAATGACACTTAGCTAAATTCATCACTATGAAGAACAGATCCAGTTATCATAGAACACTTTACTCTGCTGATCTAGCATCAAACAGGAATAGGTTCAGTGCAATATGTTTGCCGCAAGCTTCATTCTACAGTTATCTAACCTCAGATATATATTGATGTGTTGTAATTAATATTGGTCAGTGACCACAAAAAAAAGGTGATTGATTTTGTTCTTAACCCGGAGGCAGTGTGATCAGTCAGGAAGCAACGTGAAGGTGTGATCAAATCTCTGCAAAGTGACACATTAAAAAGAACAATGGAGCTTTGATGGCACCATCCATGGCTGTCATCTTGACTTTTTCAACCATACCCTGTGAGCACCCCCTGAGCTGATAGAACATTCAGACAACTGGAATTTGCCTAACTTTTGCAAACAACTCATCCATCAGCCTTTAAGGCAGTGTTTCTCAACCTTGACAATTTTAAGGCATGTGGACTTCAACTCCCAGAATTCCACAGCCAGCATTGCTGGCTGTGGAATTCTGGGAGTTGAAGTCCACATGCCTTAAAATTGTCAAGGTTGAGAAACACTGCTTTAAGGGATCTTGACTATTTTTGAGACTAAGTGACACAGGAGTGTTCACAGGCTAGGGCTGAAAAAACCAAGATGGCAGCCATGATGGTGTGATCAAAATTCTGCAAGACAACACACTAAAAAAGAAAAAAAGAACAGTGGAACTCTGATTGTACCATCCATGGCTGCCTTCTTGACTTTTTCAACCATACTCTGTGAGCCTCCCCTGATCTGACAGTACATTCAGACAGTTGGAACGGGGGCAGAAAAGGGCACTGAAGCGATCCAAGGCTGGAAACAAAGAGGCTGCCCCCATCAGATATTCAGATCAGCCTGATCCAGCCATCATTGTGGTTGTGGAACATGTCTGGAGTAGTGACCCAGCACCACAATGGTGGCTGGATGATACCACGAATCCCCGCCAAATCTTGCAAGGAAAATGAGAGGAAGTGGATAGAGTGAAGGGGAGGGCTATGATGCCATTTTTAAAATAATGTAAGAAATGAAGGTGATCTGTAGAAGAATATTTGGTCTACAAAATGGAGGACATCGATTTAAGTTACAGAAGGCAAATTCTGATTGAAAGTTGAAAACAAAAGTCCAAGTGCAACAGTAGACGTGATGCCCAAGAGACAGGGTGGTCTTCTGCTCACGGGGCAAATTCACGGGGAATTTGGACTGTGCTCTATCAGGGACCCTCAAATTTGGATTTCTGCATAGGGAAGAAGGATGGGCTAGATGGCCCCAGGAGTCCCCTTCCATTACATATGATGACATAAAAAATACACTGTTTCTTTTTAATACCAAGTTTAGAAAACAGCAATTCAAGGAATCAAACAGAGGGGCTTTAGGGATGATTTACAGGGGTTCTCAACCTTGGCAACTTTAAGACTTGTGGACTTAAAATTGTCAAGGTTGAGAAACACTGCTCTAGATCAAGGGTGTCCAATCCTGGCAACTTCAAGACTTATGGACTTCAGCTCCCAGAATTCCCCAGCTAAGCATGGGGAATGGAAGCAAATCTTAAACTCTTGCCAAGGTTGATCACCTGCCCTACGTAGTGCCTGGCAGCTTAGTCGAGAAGGACATGACAAGCGTGGATGAGTGTGTATATGTGTCCCTGTGAGATGTCCACAAGTCTTAAAGTTGCCAAGGTTGAGAACCCCTGATTTACAAGCATGTGTGAATCTGGCTCATTGCTGCAGCCATTGAGGCTTCTCTTAAAGTTGCCAAGGTTGAGAACCCCTGATTTACAAGCATGTGTGAATCTGGCTCATTGCTGCAGCCATTGAGGCTTCTTTTTTTGTCTGGGTGTGGTTGCTGCTGCCTCCCAAAGGCCCTGTTCTAGAGCCAGTTGCAAAATTTCAGTCCGTAGAGAGACTCAAGAGGTGGGGGAAGAAAAAAAGAAATCTGGCATATTAAAGATACAGATAATTCGCCCACAAGTTTAAACTGCCACAAACTTGTCAAATTAGACTAGCAAATCTCACATGTAGCATCTAATCAGTCTATCACAGAAATCTTTAATTTCCGTCCTCTGTTGAAATGCAGAAGAGGAGTTGAGGGTGATTCACTGCACAAGCTGGTCCTACATTTATAATTATGCTAAGTGCATTTACTCAGGAGTGGCTGTGAACTCCAAACACAGACCTAGGGCAAGTCAGTGGCCTTCAAAAGATGGCCAAAATAGGCCTTGCCTGTTGCTCAGCCTCTGAAAAGGGTTCTGGGCCTTAGCTGAGTCCTGCCATTCTTGGTTGAGTTCACACAACATGCTAAATCCTTAACTTGGGAACGTACACAACCTCCCCATTCCATTTCCCAAGGTAAGAATGATCAAGGGAGGTGAAAGCAACAGTAATATCTGCACTCTGGAAATGAAATGAACAGAGAAAATAATGAAATTAAATTAAATGAAATTAAATGAGAGAGAGAGAGAGGGGGGGGAGGGAGGGAGGGAGGGAGGGAGGGAAGAAAGAGAGAGAGGAAGGAAGGAAGGAAGGAAGGAAGGAAAAAGAAAGAAAGAAAGAAAGAAAGAAAGAAAGAAAGAAAGAAAGAAAGAAAGAAAGAAAGAAAGAAAGAAAGAAAGAAAGAAAGAAAGAAAGAAAATGTCGGCTGAAAAGTAAAAAAAAATGTGGGATAAAAAATAATGTCTGCAGTTCTTCATGGTCTCTGAACAGGCCAGATGTGAGAGCTGGGAGAAATCAATTTTCCTTGTTTAAGGGCTCCAAACAAAAGTTTTGCACCCCCAATCCCATCAACTGTTGCCATGCTGGCCGTGCTACCTGGGGCTGATGGGGATTCCTAGTTAGAACAATTGCATGTATCCAGCAGGGGATTCAAATACGTGAACAACTGGTTCTCGGTGTGGATGTCGCTTCTGGAATTCCATTCTGGGCCTGGGCAACAAAAAATTAGCTACTGGTTCTGCCAAAGTGGCTGAATCCCACTACTGCATGTATCTAATTAGCTGCTTTAAGCTGTCCCTTTAGCTCTGCAAACGTGGCTCATCTTGCACACTCTGGGGTCCTGGCGGCCATACGCCACACCACTGCCTCTGTGGCAGAACTCTGACCGTGGAACTCTCTGCCTCCTGACATTAGTTTCTCTTTGGGTGAGTGGGTGTGCTGCTGGTTTTTTCAACAACTTTTTTTCAACAATCTTTTAATTTTCATTAAACTTATTAAAGTGTGGGTTTTTCCTTTGGATGGTTAGCTGGTGCTCCTTCTGAAGAGTTTTTGTGACACATGGCAATTATTTTTTGTTACCTTTCCACTGATTTGTGTATATAACCTGGTTAGCTGTCCTGACACTATTTTTTTTTAAAGGAAAAATTATATATAAATCACATCAATACTGGTAAGCAGACTCAATCTTTAGTGAACTTTCTCCAAAGCAAAAGCAAACCTGGGTAAATATGGTGAATGTATTGCTTACAACAGGGTATTGAGCACTGAATACAATCAGGGACACAAACACATTGCTTATGCTGAACACACCTTGGTGGGTCGTAAATTTAGTGTTTGCTACACCATCTTTCCTGCTCTGAAATAATAGAATTCAGCAGTTCTGGAGATTTAGCTTGGACAAAGTTTAACAGATAACTGATGACTTTCCCCAGCCGTATGGTTTTATTCATAAGTGTTTCAATCAAATTTGCATGGCTGCCCATCTCACAAAAAAACAACTCTGGATGGTATACAACAATCGATTTTCCTTGAATTCAGAACACAGAGAATGCATTCACACAACACATTCAGCTTGTTTTTACCAAGTAGCAGGAGAGCTGCAAAAAAAAAAAAAAAAAACAACCCAGGAGTTTGATAACATTTCTCCAATTTATGAAAGCATATATTTTTTAATAACATTGTGAGTCAGAGAAGGTGCTACCGGACTCCTGTTCAGCCTGGTTACAAAGCCCGATTTGTAGACTTAACCATTTGCTAAATCAAAATTTAACCAAAGGGGTTTGGTTAGCACAGCTCTTTAAACCACAAGAAAACTAACCAAGATTCACTGTAGCCCATGTTTTATCTGCAGCTGCAATGTTTGTAACTGATCTGGTTAAACATGTTGGGTGAACAGAGAGTGAAAGAGCATTTTAAAATATATTTTCAAAAAATATAATATTCCTTTCTACCCGAGAACAAGTTAATATATTTTCAGCCTTCCCTCATCAAGGGGTGCTTATTCCCAAGTATTAGGAAAATGGAAGCTTACTCTTTTAAAAATTGCAAACATGAGTTAACTGAATTTTAAATATGAACCTTCACAGCTCCAAGAGCATTTACTATAATCGAGCTTGGCAAACCTTAATTTGAAAGAAAGGGATTTGCTTTAAACCAGGGTTGTCCAACCCTGGCCACTTTAAAACGTGTGTACTTTAACTCCCAAAATTTCCCAGCCAGCCATGTTGAAGTCCACAACCCTGCTGTAAACTATCAGGGCTGTAGGAAGTTGAATGGACAGAGAGAAAAGAATGCTTGACCCATTGGGGAAGGGAGATACAAATTCAAGAGTGAGTTGCTTTTTGGCAAAAGGTACACAAGTCATGCTTTGGTGAGACTCCAAAACAACAATACACAACACAGTCACGGCGGGAATGTTCTACTTTTCCTCCTAGATAAGGAGCAGCATTCCTGGGACCACCTGCCTCTCAAGCCATGCTAAATTTATTTTAGGGCCTCATGATAATTTCTGTGAGATTCACAATTCTGCACTGATATTCAAACATGATGCTCTGGATTACGGAATTCAGAAGTCCACGTCTCTTAAGCCTTCAGCCTGCCAAACCTGGTTTAAAACTACCCATCTGCATCAAGGTTAAAACAAACCCATAAGTCAGTGGTGGCAAACCTATGGCACACGTGCCAGAGGCGGCACGCAGAGCCCTCTCTGCCATGTCCCGTAGATGGCAACCGTCCCTCTTCAACCAGCCACCCGCTAACTCACCGAGGTCCCCCATGACCAGATGCATCCCAGCACCCATGCGCTCGCTGGCCTCTGTGTGCGGGGGCCGATGGTGTCAGGCAGCACCTGCCCCGGCCCACCGCCCCACCTGCCAGAGACCCCCAACCCTGCCCAGCCCCCACAGACGTCCCTCCCCACCAGCAACATCGAGGTGATCACACCCACCTTGGCCACACCCACCCAATCTGCCATGACCATCACAGCCACGCCCACCCAGTGGGCCACGCCCACCTGGCACCCGGCGATAAATAAGTGGGTTTTGGGTTGCAGTTTGGGCCCTCGGTCTCTAAAAGGCTCGCCATCACTGCCATAAGTTATCATACAGGTTGACCTCAACTTACAATCATTCATTTAGTGACCATTCAAAGTTACAACGGCCTTGAAAAAAGTGACTGAAAACCTGTACTCACACAACTGCAGCATCCCCACAATCATGTGGTCAATATTTGGGTGCTTGGCAACTTGCCTATATTTAGGATAACTGCAGCATCCTGGGTTCAGGCGGTCGCCATTTGTGACTTTCCCGGTTGGCTTCCGACAAACAAGCAAAGTCAATGGGGGAAGACAGGTTGACGTAATGAATGCATGATTGACTTAACAGCCAGGCCAAAAACAGATCATAGAATCGCCCATGATTCATTTAATAACCATCTTGGCAATGAAAATTCTGATCTTACTTATGGTTATAAGTCCAGGACTACCTGCACTAGTCTTCCTTTCCCATCCTCTCCCATCAAGACCAATTTCTCTTTCAGCGATTCCCACTGGCCATCCTGGTTGCATTTCCTCCCCCAGCACGACCTTCCATTGGAGATGACAATGCTGGTCTCAGAAACACCCACAGCAAGAAGCACATTTTAACATTTCAGCAATGACATCTGTCAGTGGCATCTACTTAATCCAATTTGGCCACCAAGAGGGTGGATGCAGAGAGGAAACATCAGAATAGATAGCAATTTCCTTTCTGAAAATAAGAGTTGACTTACTTCTCGGTTCCCGGGGCCCATCGACGGTCACTTTAATGGCCCGGTGGTATGTAGCAACCTGAGTAGGGTTGGTGAAGACTGTGATGGTCAACGTAAAGCTTTTTCCTTTAAAAGAAACAGCAAAGAGAGGAAATCAGAGGGGGGGGGAAGACTGCATGAATTGAGAGAGCGATAGGATCCTCTTTAGTAAAGTATGTAGCTCCGTTTTTTTGTAAAAACAAAAAAAATATACCAAAAATAGGATACACTAATAAAAGTCCTGTTCTGCATAGAGAAGTTACTCATCCATGTTGCATTTCCAAGCAGATCTGAAACTTGAGTCCTTCTTGTTGACAGTTCTGATTCTCAAGCGTTTCAGACTGACATCTAGAAGGGTACAATATCAATGTTCTTATAAATCTTACAATAAGCTCAACACTGAACAATGCTATTTCAACTGTATTGAGGTATTTGCTAACCTTGTGTACACATGAACATTCACATAGCATTCTTAGGGGGGGTTTTTTTGGAGGGGGGGGGCAGGAATGCCTTTGAGTCAGACCTGACTCCTGATGAATGCCTGGACAAGTCCCTGCAGTTTTGTTGGCAGGACTTTTTAAAGTGGTTTGGTCTGGCCTGTTTTCCCTAAGGCTGGGAGAGAAGGACTGGCCGAAGGACACCTTGCAGATTTTGTGCCTAAGGACTAGGACGGTGATGGTGAACCTATGGCACGCGTGCCAGAGGCGGCACACAGAGCCCTCTCTGTGGGCACACCTGCTGCCACCACCGCCAGCTCGCACAGGTCCATTAGGCCACTGCTGGCGCCCGGAGTGGCCGCCCCACCCAGCACAAAGGAGGCAAAGCTCGAGTAGTGGTGGTAGACCATGCCCCCATGCGCTCGCTGGTGTCTGTGTGCAGGGGCTGATGGTATCAGGCAGCAGCCCCCCCTGCCTCGCCTTGCCCCGCAGCAATGGCACCCCTGCCCTACCCCCTGCCTCACCCCATAGGACGAGCCTCTTGCCCACCACCCCGCCCACCAGAGACCCCCCGGATCTCCCTCATTCCTGCCCAGACCCCACAGGCGTCCCCCCCACGAGCAACATCAAGGTGGCCACGCCCACCCCAGCCCCACCCACTCAGTCTGCTGTGTCCACCACAGCCACACCCACCCATTGGGCTACGCCCATCCCCACCCACCCCCCCTGAGGGCACCACAATGCTGAGGCGGCCCTGGCACTTTGTGTTAAATAAGTGGGTTTGGGGTTGCGGTTTGGGCACTCGGTCTCTAAAAGGTTCGCCATCACTGGACTAGAACTCGCCATCTGCAGGTTATTAGTCTGGTACTTTCGATCGCTACACCAAACTGGCTGTCAGCCTTCTTAAATACTGTACAGCGGACATGTCAAACTCGCGACGTCACGTAACGTATTGGAGCTTTTTCGCCATTGCCGGCAATGGGGTGGGCGCGGCTCTGTTATGATGAAACCGGCCCGCGGGCTGGCAGTTTGACACCCCTGCTGTACAGGTAGCCCTCGACTTACCACCACAATGAAGCCCAAAATTCCTGTTGCTAAGCAAGGCAGCTGTTTGGTGAAGTTTGCCCCATTTTACGACCTTTCTTGGCACGGTTGTTAAGTGAATCACTGCAGTTGTTAAGTGAGTAACATGGAGTTGTTGAATGAATCTGGCTTCCCTATTGACTCTGCTTGTCAGAAGGTTGCAAAAGGTGATCATGTGACCCCTGGGACACTGCAAACGTCATAGCTACGAGTCAGTTGCCAAACATCTGAGTTTTGGTCACATGACCCTGGGGATGCTGCAACAGTTGTAAGTGAGAAAAATGGCCATGTCATTTTTTTTCAGTGCCGTTGTAACTTTGAACGGTCGCTAAAGGAACTATAGTAAGTTGAGGACTTGAATCTGGTGCGTTACTGTTCTAAATGCATAATACTTGATCAAAGTGTATAAAACCATGCATGGGACAGAAAAGGTGGATAGAGAAAAATTCTTTTCTCTATCACACAATACCAGGACAAGGGGGCACTCCCTAAAGCTCATAGCTAAGAAAGTGTGGACAAATAAAGGGAAATATTTCTTCACCCAGAGGGTCGTTGATTTATGGAATTCACTTCCAGAAGAGGTCGTGACAGCTGTCAGCCTTGATAGCTTCAAGGCAGGGTTAGATAGATTCATGGATGCCAAGTGTATCGGTGGTTATTAAAACGGATGTCCATGTGCCGCCTCTATGTTGGTTGAGGCAGGCAAGATTCCCTTGAGTACCATTTGTTGGGGGTCAAGGGAAAGGGAGGGTTTTGCCTTCTCTTTCTGCTCAGGATCCCCATGTACAATTGGTGGGCACTGTGTGACACAGAATGCTGGACTCGATGGGCTTTGGCCTGATTCAGCATGGCTCTTCTTATGTTCTTATGTTTCAATGTTTGATTAAGCTGTGGCCATCTCTGGCTCTTATAGCAGTTTCCCATGTGCCAAGCTCTAAAAAAAGTCATTATTTTGATGAGAGCTACTTTGCTCTAGTCAGTAGTTAAGGCACTAGGCTAGATAGCAAGAGACCACGAGTTCAAGTCCTGCCTAAGCCATGAAAGTCAACTGAGTGACTTTAAGTTAGTCACTCTCTCTCAGCCCAACCCACCTCACAGGGTTGTTCTTGTGGACAAAGTAGGAGGAGGAAGGTGTGTTGTATATGTTCATTACCTTGAGTTATTTGTGAAAATAATAAAGACGGAATACAAATAAAAACGTATTTTAATGGAGAAGAGTTAATATTTTCCCATTTGAACCATTCAATTAAAAAGGTGCTGGCAACAGATGAATAGCCATCTCATTATCTTTTGATGAAATATTACTTTTAACATTAAATGCAGGGGTAACATATGTCCGTTTCTCCTTTCAGTTTCACTAGTAATAATAATGTTCCAATCAGCATTTCTCTCATATTTACTAACATGAAATGTATCTTTCCCTCGGGGGTTATAATTTCAACATTTATTTCTTAGCCCCAAATGTAGTTCAACCTATCTGTCCATCTACATGTCTATTTATCCTTATAATTTGCTCCAATCCCACAAGGATTTGGATAGTAGTATTCAACAACAAATACAAGCAAAAATGAACAAACTCACATTAATCCCATCACCAGAGAGCAAAAAACAACCTCAAGATCAGAGGCCATCACCCATGGTTTTCTACACAACACCACTCCATTTTATCACAAATTGTTTAAAAATAATAACATAGTTTGATTTGTGCAATAAATGTTTTCTAAATCTAAGTTAAAACTCTACGCAAACCTCAATACCCCAATTTTGTTGCCACTATATTTGCCAGGATATATTCTGGTGATTCTAAATTATTCACCAAGTTGTAAAACTGACCCACAGCTTTTCTTCCATCTATGTTAGATAGATGATATTGTTCCAAATTTTGTTTATTTCTTAGGTGAAACTTGTTTTCCTAAAATATATATTAGCTGAATGTTTAACTTGAATCATGGTATAAATTAGATTGCCAGGATCTCTAATCTCCAATTAATTCTGTGCAGGATTTTATTTTATTTTATTTTGCTTTATATCAGCCAACCCCCATTTTTTTGATCTTGACTTTTCAATTATTCTTGTTACAGTATATGACAGTTAGTGGGATTTGTTATTCGGTCAAATAAATCATAATATTTAATGCTTGAAGATTTTATTTAACAAATATGGTCTAATATTGGGGAATGTTTTTATTACATTAGAAGAGCCAGAGATTTTCCCAACTGAATAAAACATAAATATAAGTGATCTCATAATACTTTTTATGTATGGAAAATTTCCGTTGTTTTTTTTTAATAAAATTGTCTAAAGTTTATCTAAAAAATTTTCTTTTTCTTCTACCCCAGAAGAATGTAGTTGTTGCTTTTGACTCATTAATTGTAATAATAGACAAGGATACCTTAAAATAAATGAATAGGACATTTCATTTTCTCATCTAGGAAATGTTTTCATTGAAAGGGCATTCATGCCAGACTTATGCTCTACCACAGTGTTTCTCAACCTGGACCGGTTTCTGAGGTGTGGACTTCAACTCCCAGAATTCCCCAGACAGCCTTGCTTGCAAGGCTGGCTGGAGAATTCTGGGAGTTGAAGTCCACACCTCAGAAAGTGGTCCAGGTTGAGAAACACTGCTCTACCACTTTCCTGGTGACCCCTTCATATCTGACAAGGAGTTCAGCAAATTCCTAATGTCTGACTCATCTTCCAAGATGGTTTTCATTTTTGTGGCTTTGTGGTTTCCAGGTGTACACATACGTCTTTCTTGAACGTTCAAATTGCAAACGTGGGGAAAGTGCCCCAAAATCATCAGGAAACCTTCTCTACCTTCAAAACAAGGAGAGCTCTGGTGAATTTGAAGGCAATTGAGTTCCTACCACCCTGTCTTCAAACCACATAATCACAGCTTCCTTTGCTGAATAGATATTCAGCCACTGACAGTTGGAGGTGTAGTTATAGCAGTGCCAGGCTGGCTGGTAAACCAGGGATTGTGGCCAAACAGAAGAAGTTGATAATGAGACTGGTTAGTTTTGCCAGCATCTCAGATCTTGAATATAACCGAGGCCACTTTTATCTTAGCACATGAAGCATATGAAGAACAGTTGTAGGAATCGGATATGGCTAGTCTAGAGAGAGAAAAAAGGGACCTAGAACAGCGGTTTTCAACCTATGGGTCACGACCCCATTTGGGGTCGAACGACCGTTTCGCGGGGGTCACCAGACACCGCGGTCCACCATTTTGTTTTGTTTTTTGTTGTTGTTGTTTTTGTCACGCGCACTGCCACACATGTGCGGTTTGGGCCATTGCGCGCGCGCCGCGCATGCACGGATCGCCCCGTCGCGGTCCGCCATTTTGTTTTTTGGTTTGTTTGGGGTTTTTTGTTTTTTTTTGTCGTGCATGCGCCACGCATGCGCAGATCGGGCCGTCACACGCGCACCACGCATGCACGGATCGGCCCGTCACGGTCCGCCATTTTGTTTTTTGTTTTTTTTTTCGTCGCGCTCGGGGTCGCGCCACGCATGGGCGGCGCAAGTGGGGTCTCAACCTGAAAACGGTTGAGAACCACTGACCTAGAACTAAGGAGAAACTTCCTAACAGTGAGAATAATTAACCAGTGGGACAGCTGGCCTTCAGAAGTTGTGAGTGCTTCATCCCTGAAGGTTTTTAAGAAGAGACTTGTCTGAAATAGCATAGGGCTGTGGTGGCGAACCTATGGCACGTGTGGGACCAGAAGTTTAGTCTTCCGAGCTTTCAGACCCATGCAGGAGCACATCCTCAGGGGACTTCTGTTTACTGAATGTGGGCTTTGGGCTATTTTATGCGTCGTATGTATGTGGTGCCTTCCTATTGGTTGATTGGTGTGTTGATGGCTGGCTATTAAGTTGTTGGCTATTGTTTCCTTGTGCTGCCAAGTCCTTGACTCCAATCAAGCAATAGGAAGACACCACATAAATACGACGGATAGAATAGCCCAGTGGTGGCGAACCTATGGCACGTGTGCCAGAGGCGGCACTCAGAGCCCTCTCTGTGGGCACGCGTGCCGTCGCCCCGGTCCTGGGCCTTCAGCTGGGTTTTATAAAACCTTTTCGCTTTAGGCCTCCGCCGCCATGTGCAAAAAAAAAAAAAGGTTCAATCAATCAATTTCAACTTCTTGCGGGGGAAAAAAAAGATCTCGCAAAGTTGGAATTGATTGATTGAACTTTTTAGTCCCACCCAGTCTGCCGTTACCACCGCAGCCACACGCACCCAATGGGTCACGCCCATCCAACTAGCCACACCCACCCAATGAGCCATTTCCACCCGGCACCCAACGATACATAAGTGGGTTTTGGGTTGCAGTTTGGGCACTCAGTCTCTAAAAGGTTCGCCATCACTGGTATAGGGTCTCCTGCTTGAGCAGAGGGTTGAATAGAAGACATCCAAGGTCCCATCCAACTCTATTCTATAACTAACTAACTAGCTGGAACACTAAAACATTGGCATCACTGGACTTCAGGAGAGGTGGTAAACGGCTATTTCTGATTAGGTTCATCTAAATGAAGTTACCCAACACCGGATTCAGGCCTTGCTTGGATTGTTGGTTCACAGGGGCATCAGATTATGCAGAAGGACTATTGCAGGACAGTGCTGTATTTCAATACATTATTGATCTGAAGTCTGTGTTTGCACTGAAGACAACAAATTAACAGATTATGGATTTTGCAAGCATCTGTGAGCAATTAATTACAGGAGACTGATCTGGTAAACAAAGCATCTGATCTTCTTCTCTGTTTGAAGGACTTGTTGAATGACTGTCCAATCTATACAGAGAGTCTATGCTTGTATTTCTCAACCTTGACACCTTTGGGCATCAACTCCCAGGATACCCCATTCAGCCATGCTCCCTGCTATAGGGAGTCTCTGTCTCTCTCTGTCTCTCTCTGTCTCTCTGTCTCTCTGTCTCTCTGTCTCTCTGTCTCCTCTCTCTCTCTCTCTCTCTCTCTCTCTCTCTCTCTCTCTCTCTGTCTCTCTGTCTCTCTCTCTCTCTGTCTCTCTCTCTCTCCCCCTCCCTCTCACCTCTCCTCTCCCCCTCCCCCTCCCTCTCTCTCTCTCTCCCTCCCTCCCTCCCTCTCTCTCTCTCTTTTTCTCTCTCTCTCTTTCTCTCTCTCTCTCCCTCTCTCTCTCTCTCTCTCACTCACTCACTCTCTCTCTCTCTTTCTCTCTCCCCCCCCTCTCTCTCTCTCCTTCTCTCTCTCTCTCTCTCTCTCTCTCTCTCTTCTCTCTCTCTCTCTCTCTCTCTCTCTCTCTCTCTCTCTCTCTCTCTCTCTCTCTCTCCCCTCTCTCTCTCTTGAAAGAATGATTCCAAATCTTTAGGAACACAAGGAATTCTGACATGCCTCATCAGCACAATTAGAACAATCAGCAGACAAAGCATCAAACTCTAAAGTCAATTGTTCATCATCTTTTGGGTTGGTGATATTTATTTAAATGACAAGTGTTATAATTACATCTGTTTTCAGGGAATGTTCATGGGCAGGGGTCAGCAACCTCGGCTCTTTTATGACTGGTGGACTTCAACTCCCAGAATTCCTGAGCCAGTCTTATCTCTGCCAGAATGGTGTTCCAAAAAGAGGGAGCCATCATAGAGAAGCCCTTTTCCCAAGTCCCACTATCTCCATCCTATATCCAAACCAGAATCCCAACCGAAAGGGATCCACATTATCCATTTCAGGGGTAGGCAACCTCGGCTCTTTTATGACTGGTGGACTTCAACTCCCAGAATTCCTGAGCCAGCCATGCTGAGGGGAAAGGGAGAGGTTTCCAAGCTGAGCCATGCTGGCTCAGGAATTCTGGGAGTTGAAGTCCACGAGTCATAAAAGAGCCAAGGTTGCCCACCCCTGTCCATGGGGGTAGGAGATTAAAAAAGTGAAAATAATATATGCAACTATAATCCAAGCTGCCATCTTGACATATTTTACCTTCTATATGGATGTTTTTTGACACAAATCTGCAAAGGATCATTACTTAGCAAGCTCTGAATGACTGATTTAAAAATGCGGAGGCTGATGGCGGGCGGGGAGAAGGGGGAAATTTTGTTTCTGTGGTCAGAAACATCTACTTGACTATCCCTGAATAAGCAGTGTAGTACACACAGTCCTTGTCGTATGTCTACAACTGGACCAACATTTCTGTTGCCAAGCAAAGCAGTTGTTAAACTGAGTCACAGCTGATTTAACAGGGCTGTTAAGTGAATCACTGCAGTCATTAAGAGAATCATGGGACCATTAAGTGAATCCCGCTTCCCCCATTGACTTTGCTGGAAGCTGCCTGGAAAGGTCACAAATCATGATCACATGACCCTGGGATGATGCAACCATCGTAAATACGTGCCAGTTGCCAAATGTACACATTTTGTTCATGTGACTGTGGAGATGCTGCAACTGTTTCAACTGTGTGAAGGTTGTTCATAAGTCACATTTTTAGTACCCTTGTATCTTCTAGAAGCTGTTTAGTGTTTACAATGCAGTATTATAGGCCAACTCTGCCCAGAACCTGGAGTTTGATCCTGACCGGCTCATGGTTGACTCAGCCTTCCATCCTTCCATGCTCAGTGAAATGAGGACCCAGATTGTTGGGGAGAATACGCTGACCTTTCCAAATTGCTCAGAGCGTTGTAAAGCTCTATGAAGCAACTTTAAGTGCTATTGCTGTTGCTGAATGAATGGTCCTAAATTCATTAATATCTTGCTAGGGATGGGTTTTGTGTACTGTCATAGTTCTCAGCAGTGGTGGGTTCCAAGATAAAAAGATCATAACAACAAGAAGAGAAAGTTTCAAACCTCAGTCAAGAATCTGACTTCCACACGGAGGGAGTTAATTAAGCAGAAGGACGGGTGCATTCAAATATGCAGCTCATGCAGTTCGTAAACTCCTTTCTATTTAATTTTACGTTTCCATTTAGGATTGGGATTTGCAACTGCCCTGTTTTGGATCATTCCATCCTTTGGTTCCCTTCCCTTCTTCCTTCTCTCTTACCCATGTCCTGTGTCATGGAGAATAAAGCTAATGATTGTACCAGTCTTAAATTATTCATGATTCAATAAATTTGATGCTTATTTATTCAGATGTAAAAAAAAAAAAAAAGACACTTCTTTGCCGACAGGCCTGGGGCGGTTGACATCTTGCCCCTAGCCAGTGTATGTTTGTGTGTACGTTTGTTGAATGAATGGTTTCTTAATTTAGGGGTTCTCTTTTTTATATATGTATTTTTATATATGTATTATGTAGTTTTTTAATATAAGATTTCTATTTATGCTGTGAGCCGCCCTGAGTTCCCGGAATAGGGCGGCATAGAAATTTAATAAATAATAATTTCCAATCCAAAATAGCTCCATCCAGAAGGGGGGGGAACCTCAACCGTTACTAATTCTGCTAAAAAAGAAAACCCTGTCCTGTGTATGAAAATATTTTAACCAGCTTTATAGAGGTTTAATCAAAAGCTTGCCTACAACAAAAGCCAAAGACGTTTCCCCCCTCACTTTTCTAAGCTTGGTGCAAGTCGAAGGGAGAAGAATTGAAATCACAGGAGTCAAGACTACTGTAATTTCTCAGCCCAGACATGGAGACCCAAGTAGAGGCTCCTAATGAATTCAAGAGTCAAGTTTGGATTGAGCTATGTTCACGTTTGGAACTCTGTGTCAAGCGGATGGGGAAAAAAAAAAAGAACGGGGGAGGGAGGAGACTTAAGCAAATAATTGAGGACAGAAATGAAAGCTTAATTCATAAAAGCCAAATATTTTCCATTCATCAACCTGCAAGCAGTTAAATGGGGGTGGGGGCAGCAGTTTGAAAGAAAAAAGCCTGCCTGCCATTGGGGGGGGGGGAAAGATCCAGCAGGAAAACGGAAATGCGGAAAAGAATGTAAACTAGTTGGGTTTCACAGAGAGCAACAAGTAAATAGTTATTACATGCAAATCGTTTGTAAGATCATTTGCCGAAAAAGCCCCAGAAATCTTTTTCACAATTCCTATATGAGGGACTCAACATTTGGGGGCAAGGGGGAAGGCCAGCAGGGCACCGCGAGACCTGGAGAGCCTGCCACGTTTTGCAGAAGGAATGCGTGCTAAAGACGGTACTTGGGTGAAAAGGAAGATTGAATTAAAATCACCCTAAAGCCATTTTGATCCAATGACTGCTCTTTTGTTCACTGATAATTCTATAGAACAGTGGTGGCGAACTTATGGCGCAAGTGTTAGAGGCGGCACTCAGAGCCCTCTCTGTGGGCACATGTGCCGTTGCCCCAGCCTCACCTCCCCCCGCAACCCCCTCCTCTCCAGCAGCCCCCCTGAAGGAGAGTCGCCCCTGAGCGTGGCAGTTGATGCTGCAGGGCGCGGGCAGAGGGCGTGACCGCCATAGCGCTGCTGGGCTGCCTGGGCGATCTGCAGTGGGCCCTGGAGGTGGTGAGTAGCCCTGTGGACAGAAGGGGTGGGAGATGGGGGGCGGAGTGGGGGTGGGTCCAGTTTTTGGGCACTCGGTCTCCAAAAGGTTCGCCATCACTGCTATAGAATTTAAGTGTCAGGGTTGACTTGGGGAGTAGCTACCAAAAGTCAAGATGATAGCTGCAAAAGTGCAATTGAAACTCCATGTTCAATTGTAAAACACACACAGAGAGACACAGACAAACATAGCAGGTGAGTTGCAATAGAACAGAATATTTGTAGCATAGGATTGAACTATGGGGGACCTTGGTGCTCTCTGAGCTTGGTGATTTTCCTGCAGACCTTTCATTACCAAACTAGGTAACATCATCAGTGCCCTAGTTGTGTATTGATCAGTACATCATTGCAACACACTGACGATGTTATCTAATTTGATAATGAAACGTCTGCAAGAAAACCACCAGACTCAGAGAGCACCATTGTACAAATTTTAAATTTCACTTCTTTTCAGATCAATCCATTGGACATCAAACAAACAAGTCATCTTATTAAAATTAATATTTTTCATGTTGATACACCCATCCCTTCAACAAGTACATTCTTAGTCTATTTAATATATATCTTCCATTAATCGATAGATATATATTTGTAAACCAGGGGGAAATTCAAGTTAACTGCTATCCAACTTAATACAATCGATTTAAATTTGTAAACATTCTTCACTCCGTATGTCCAGATTTAACTATAAGCCAGATACATTTTCTTTGATTGGTGTTTCTCTTGTATGTAGTCTATCCAATGTTTCCAGTCTATCATATATTGTTCATTTGAGCGATCCTTCAAATATGCCGATATTTTAGCCATTTCTGCCAAATTTATTACTTTCAAAGTCCATTCTTCAATAGGTGGTATTTCTGGCTTCTTTCAGTATTGTCCCACCAGCAGTCTCGCTGCTGTGATCAAGTTCAGAATTAAGTTCGTCTCTGTGGTAGTGCAATCTTTTATGATCCCTAACAAAAACAACTGAGGTAGAAATTCAATACGCTTTTTCAGTATGGTTTGGAGTGTCCACCATATTTTTCTCCAGAAGGCTTTAATTTTTCTACATGTCCACCATACATGAAAATATGTAGCCTCCATACTACCACACCTCCAACATTTAGGTTGGGTGTCTGGGTAGATATATGATAATTTTTTCGGATCTAGATGCCACCTATAGAACATCTTATAAAAGTTTTCCCTTAAATGTTGCGCTTGCGTAAATTTTACATTTCTCACCCAGATTCAATCACACCAATATGGCTATTATCATGATTTTTTTTTTTTACTTCCTTCTCAAACTGGTCTAAGGCTGTTTCCTACGCATGCACAGAGGCATAACTATTGGTTTAGATTGCTAAAGATTCAGGAGACTGTTATGTAAACAGTTAATTGCAACGTCCCCAGGGTCCATGATGAAACCTTGCTGGATCATAGGAAGGTGGTTACAGTGTAAAGTCTCCTCCTTGCAAGAATGAATGAATTATACTGATAATGTTGTATGGTATGAATTGGTTCTGACTAGGAAAGAGTTCTGTTGTTGGAATACATATAAAAAATTTCATCTCAGTAAATCTAGCTAAAAGGAACTATGCAAGAATTATGCTTGGACAAGAATTCCTTTCATTTTCAAACATTTATCCAAAGAAGAGAATATCTGTAGCTCAAAGTTGAAACTGTGGAGTCCTTGATGTTCTCTGAGCTTGATGGTTTTCTTGCAGACATTTCATTACCAAACTAGGTAACAATATCAGCACAACACCAAGCTCAGAGAAGACCAAGGACCCCATCTTTATCCAAAGGGTAAAGGGGATACTGTTGGTCTAAATTTCAACACATCTTCCTGCATACATGGCTGGCTGGAGAATTCTGGGAATTGAAGTCCACACATCTTAAAACTGCCAAGTTTGAAAAATACTGACTTAGCCTCTAAGCCATGGGACAGGTGCCATATACGCAACAGCAAACAGAAGCCAGAAAATGAAAGAGATAGGGCCAAGCCAAGATGAAACGTAATTTACTGTTAATCAAAATGAAAGCAATTAAACACAATGCAAGCAATTACTCTCTGTTATTTCGTAATTAAGCATTAAATGTTACAATTCAGCAGAAATATTTGGAGAAGCTTTAAAATCCTCAAGGAAGCATGGAGGGGGAGACATAGAACCGTGGGACTATTGTTTATGTACCGTTGAGGTCTACACCTACTGATGTTTCCTTCCAGAACTTCATATGCACAAACAGCCCAGAGCACCTTTCAAAAATCTCATACAGGTAGTCCTCAGCAAGGTCATTTGTTTAGTGACTGCTTGAAGTTAACAGCACTGAAAAAAAGCTGACTTATGACAGTTCTTCACACTTACAACCATTGCAGCATCCCCACGGTCATGTGATCAAAATTCACACGCCCAGCAGTTGGCCCACATTTATGATGGTTGCAGTGTCCCAGAGTCATGGGATCAGCTTTTGCAACCTTCTGACAAGCAAAGTCAATGGGGAAGCCGTGTTACTGACTTAGCAACTGCAGTGCTTCACTTAACAACCATGGTAAGAAAGGTCCTAAAACGGGGCAAAAGTCATTAAACAACTATCTTGCTTAGCAACAGAAAATTTTGGTTGAGGTTTGGATAAAGAGTACCTGTCTGTATCTCAACTTTACAATAGAGAACATATTCTCTATTGCAGTGATGGCAAACCTTTTAGAGACCGAGTGCCCAAACTGCAACGCAAAACCCACTTATGCATTGTCGGGTGCCGGATGGGTGTGGCCCATTGGGTGGGCGTGGCTGTGGTGGTAACGGCAGACTGGGTGGGACTCAAAAGTTCAACCAATCAATTCCAACCTTGCAAGATCTTTTTTTTCCCGCGAGAAGTTGAAATTGACTGATTGAACCTTTTTTTTTTATTTGCACACGGCAGCGGAGGCCTAAAGCGAAACGGTTTTATAAAACCCAGCTGAAGGCCTAGGACCGGGGCGACGGCGTGCGTGCCCACAGAGAGGGCTCTGCGTGCCGCCTCTGGCACCCGTGCCATAGTTCGCCACCACTGCTCTATTGTAACAGAATATTCTCTTTTATTAACGGAGAACATGCACATGTGCCCACGCACAGGTGGAATACTTGAACTTCTGCAAAACATGGGTTCCCACCAAGTTGGAGATGCCTTCATTCTGGCTTTAAACAGAGACCTGGGAATGCCAGGGAAAGAGGTTAGAGGTTAGAAAACCTGGTTAAAGTCCTTTAAAGTCCTTACCTCGGCCACTCCGTCCGACAAAGCGAAGGTCATTGAACCTGGCCACCTGATTCTTCATTACAGCTGAAGCATTCCGAAGCTCGGCCGAGTAGTTTTCATCATTACCAGCCATGACCGTTACCACCGTCCCATCAGGAACATCCCCAAGGGCTACCACCTAGAAGGAACCAAGGTGGCATTTAGAATTATTAATGAATTAAAACTGTCCATTAAACAGCATGGATTGTGACCATTGGAGCCAGAGCTAAATGCTATTTAACATGAGCCAGGTAGGTGTGAGTGTGGGAGGAGGTCACTGCCAATTTCCTTGGGAAAACCCCAAATTGCAATCTAATAGAATCATAGAACCCCAGGGCTGAAAGGGACCTCTAAGGCAGGGGTCTGCAACCTTGACAACTTTAAGACTTGTGGACTTTAGCTTCCAGAATTCCTCAGCCAGCTTTAAGACTTGTGGACTTTAGCTTCCAGAATTCCTCAGCCAGCTATGCTGGCTGAGGAATTCTGGGAGCTGAAGTCCACAAGTCTTAAAGTTGTCAAGGTTGCAGACCCCTGCTCTAAGGGCTCCAATCCAACCTCCTGCTCAAGGCAGGAGCCTTATACCATCCCAGTCAAATGGTTGTTCGCAAAAAAAATAAACATACTTAAGGCTGTAATTTTAAACTTTGGCCTCCCCAACATCGGGATATATTGGCATTATAATTTGCAGGGGTTCCTGTTCACCTGGCCACAGAAGTAAGTCAACAGGATTTATTTCTGAGAAAATAAGATTGTATTAGGTTGTTATTGGGAGACAGAAAGATGGAAGAACTTGAGTGTGGGAAACTTTTGACATGAACCGAATGAAATGTAATAGAAACTTGGAATAGAAACATCCATTGGTATTTACACTTTCCATCCTATTCTGGATATGTTTCATTTATAGGATATGTTTTCGTTTATTTATTTGATGCATTATTTATTACTGCAATTTCTACACTGCTCAGTTGCAACCCCCCCCTCTTTTTTTTACTTTTTTACAGATATTGAGAAAACATACATTTATAAATGTCTTCCCTTCTCTTCTCTTTTCCTTTTTTGAAAAGTGATTTAGATAAACATTTTTAAAAAGAGTTTAAATGCATTTAAATGTTTTCACGGGACAGATAAAAAACAAGTTATTAAATTTATATATTACCCAACGATCCACAATTCTGGGTGGAATTGTTTAAGAATGAGTAAAAACAAATTGGGGCAGGAATGGCATTGCATTGTCTGTTACTAATGTTAGGGAGAAGCTTCAGCTTAGAGTGAACCTGTTTGAATACAGCACACACATTAGATCATCTCCCGAAAAGAATTATTTTACAGTGGCTGCTAAGCCTAGTCAGCTTTCAACATTAAGAAAACACCTTGTTGTGTACTGACCACGTTTCTCTCACTGCTCTGGCATCCTTTTATACATATTCTTTATATGCTTCTAAAATGTGTCTTTTTGTATGGCATTGTAAAAGCTTTACTTTGGGATGGCTTTGAATGAAAAACTGGGTTGACATTATACTAAGAAAATAAAAGAGCCACTCTGAATGAACTTTACATAACAGAATAATAGAATTGGAAGGGATCTTGGAGGTCACCTAGTCCAACCCCATGCTCAAGCAGGAAGTCCTATACTATTTCAGATAAATGGCTGTCCAATATCTTGTTAAAAACCTCCAGTGTTGGAGCACCCACAACTTCTGGAGGCAAGTTGTTCCACTGGTTAATTGTTCTAACTTTTAGGGACGGAATAAAATTATAATACATTCCAATACCTTACTAGTATTTCCTAAGCTCTTGAAAAAGATAGCTATTATACGTATCAGCCTAAAATGCAGACATACAGATACTTATCCAAGGAATTAAGTCTAGTGAAATTGACATACGCACACATGTAATAAATATTAAGATACTGCATCTACATTCAGTAACCACTTCAATTATTATTTGACAGGTTGTATTAACTGAAATCTAGGCAACTTCAATCAATATTTTAGATTAGCATTCAAAAAACAGTTTTTAAACCACTGATCTAAAAGCAGTTCCGTTACTACTTTTAAATCACTGTTAACACAGGTTGATTTAAAAACAGATCAAGCAAGATTTGTAGCATTGCCTCATTCTTATAACTAAATCATGCAGCGTATTTGTTTTGTTATAAAATTAGTGCACAATTTTCTTTATTCGTGTTATATTTCCCCAGTAGAGGAGTATCTCAAAATATTCCAAGATCACAGCTTTCCAGTGGTAACTTCCCTATGTAACTATCTGCCATTATCTAATCAACAAGTAGTAAAAATACTAGTAGTTGAATACACCTGAGAGTCATGAGATGTAGATTAGAGAAGAAACACGATAGTTCTATTTTTTAAAACTGGTAACCATAAAAGTCAGAGCAATTCACTACAATAAAAGATTCTCTGGACACTTTTATAAAGTTTGAAAAGTTATTTCATGAGGCAAAACCGTTTATTTTTATCAGGATAAAATGAGATCCTTAAATTGGCTGACTGGAACTGAAATATATTTCTGAGCAATGATTCCATTGGTTTTCCAGGAAAACATCCATTAAGACGAGGCAACTTTCAGGAAAAAAAAAAAAAGCCTTTGACAAGTTGGGTATTATAAGAGTTAAAATAGAACGCGAGATTAATTAGTTATAGAGATTAATTATTGATTATTTAGTTAAAAATTCCATAGTTTTAGAGAGATTATATTGGAGCCCAATAATTTTAAAAAAATTATATTCCCTTTCAGGTCACTGGTTTTTTTAAAAAAATAAAAATAAGCAAAATTGATAATGTCTTTACCAAGACCACACTTTACATCTGGAAAAAAGGTATCCAGTTTTGACACCTCTTCTCTAATTCAAAAGCATGCTGGGCTGGGGGATTCTGGGAGTTGACATCCATACATTTTTAAGTTGCCAAGTTTGGAAATGTTGTACTATGGGAATCTGAAGATGTCCTTTCCTCTAGCGAAAAAATGAATGCATAGGGTTGCCCCAGTGGCATCTAGCCCTCGCTTAAATTAACAACTATATCATACAATCATTCTTCAAAATGTTGGAGGGGCTGTAGAGATAAGGGATCATTTTACCCTAGGTTATGGTCCTGTGATAAAATAACATCCTTTTTGTTAGGGATTTTTTTTTTAGTAAAATTAGTACTATTACAAAACAAAGAGTTGAATGCTCTTGTAAGCTGCAGCTGTGACCTTGAGGGATACGATCTGAGGCTACACTGAAAAGTAACGTAATGGCTTTCTTGCTAATTATTTCTCAGTGTTGGAAATATCTGGAAACTCTATTTAAAATTTGTTAATATTAATAGAGTTTTTTCAACCACTTGATTAAAAATATTTATTGGTAAAATTAGGATAATGAATCTTCAGGGGCAAGAATGACCATTTTGGAGAGTTTATATTTATTATGTTAATGGTAAAATTAATGTTGTCAGTTCTCACATTATTTGGAAATTATGAACAACTCTGGATTCTTTGTCTTTCTTCTTTTCTGCTTATTACACCTTCCATATTCTTCACTTCCCCGCCCCCGTAAATTACTATTCAGTAAAAGTATAATTGAAAAAGTGTTGGGTTAACGTTATTCTGATTCTTTATTTGTTTCACTTATTTAAATCCAATTTAAATAAAAATATCCTAAAGAGGCTTTTTCCAAAAGGCAATTGGATTTTCTTGGGATTTTTTTTTTTTTTTGAAAATGTTTGTGCTTCTGAACAAGAAAGTCCAGCTGCCTTTTGGAAAAAAAACACCTTTGAGACAACCGTGATCTGGATTTGAGAATCTCCATAGACATTAAATAAAACCTTAAGTTAATATTTAAATCATGTTTCATTATTTACAAAACCCATTTTACCCACCTTACTTGGGCTTCGATTAAATAGCTTTGTTGATGCTTAGAGTAAATAATTTGATATATTTTTCCCTATTTCCAAGACCACAAGACTACCTGAGAGGTAACTTGGTAGCAATGTATTTTAAAAGCTAGTTTTCTTGATAACAATATCTTGTCAAAAGTGGGGAACAAAGTTTAAAATCCATTTAATTTTATACAAGTAAACAACAAATTTAGAAAATATGGGTCCATGGATCAGGTCTTACCTTTTGAGAGAGCTAAACTTTCTCAAAGGTGTTTCTCAACCTTCCCAACGTGAAGATGTGTGGACTTCAACTCCCAGAATTCAATCATTTAAAGCTCAGCCCTCTTTCATTTCGTATTACAAGAAGAAAATGGGACAGCTGTGCTTTTAATTCAAAGGCCTGCCTGTAAATGCAGGTGTTTTTGTTTTTTTTTTAGAAATAAGCATGAATCTGAGACTAAGTAGGGACAGTTTATCTGCAAATTTAGTGGAAAAGTAATTGCCTCCTTACAAGAACCTTGCAGGAGAAATGTTATATTAGTGTGCAGCTGTCAAAAATCAAGAGGAATCTGACAACAGATTTTATTAAAAGGTATCAGATTTTGTGAGCTGCACCTACATTATCAGGGCAACAACTAAGAGGCCTGACAAAGAAAAACAAGTGTTATCTCCAGATTAACTTCTTTCATGTGTGGCATGTTACAGTCAATTTAGTGCAATGGATCAGGCCCTAACATTACGAACCTACCCAGTCTACGGAAATAAAGCTTATAGAGATCTGTAAGACTTGTTCTCAAGTAACTGGCTATAGGATTACAACCTAAAAGTGTATAATTTGGCGGCATCACACCCAGTTCAACTTCACTTGTTAATTAGTTTAATGGCTAGATTAAGACCTTGCTTTGCTAAATTATTATTTTTGTTGATGCAACGCCCTCAGAGGTTCAGAATCAGAAGAGGCTGTTTCCTGTCTCAGGAGCTCCCAGTCTTAAACGCTAATATTTTCGGACAGCACTGTTGGGTTCATGCACACTAGCAAACCACACAACAGCTTTGTGAGTTGGGTGACCCCCAACTGGAGAGAGATTTGGATCCTAAGCCATGGTTTATGTGAGCTTTATTAACTAAGCCACAAAGGCAGGAGTTCTGCAGCGCACTCAGCCAAACAACAGCAATTTGTTTCATGGCTTTGAGAGAAGGGTGATCAAACCCATGGGGAAAGAGAAGCTGGTCTTACTAAGCCACAACTGATCAAAATTCATATTCCCCTAGAGAGATTATTCTTAAAAGTGGAAGGGGGAAAACATTAGCTGGGTTCATGAAATACTCTAAACCAAAAATAGGCACTGACTTTCAAGGTTATCACATAGAGGGCCCCAGGTGTTCGGTGCAAGCAACTAGACCAGTGATGGCGAACCTTTTAGAGACGGAGTGCCCAAACCACAACCCAAAACCCACTTATTTATTGCAAAGTGCCAGGGCCGCATCAGCATTGTGGTGCCCTCGGGAGGAGGGGAGGAGCATGGAGGCTTGGCCCATTGGGTAGGCATGGCCCACTGGGTGGGCATACCTACGGTTGTCACGACAGACTGGGTGGGCATGGCTGGGGTGGGCACGGCCACCTCGATGTTGCTCATGGGGGGGATGCCTGTGGGGGCCAGGCAGGGTTGGGGAGATCCAGGGGGTCTCTGGTGGGTGGGGTGGTAGGCAGGAAGCCCAGCATAGATGGGGGGAGGCACGCAATCCTAGCTGGGACTGGGGGGCCATGGTGCCGATGGGGATCCGGCTTTCCCTTGCTGGGTGTGAGCGTGCTCTACCACCTCTACTCAAGCTTGCTAGCTGGCCACTTTGCCTCCTTTGTGCTGGGTGGGGCTGCTGCTCCGGGTGGCAGCGGCCTAATGGACCTGCACAAGCTGCTGGCAGTAGCAGTGCGTGTGCACACAGAGAGGGCTCTGAATGCCGCCTCTGGCACGCGTGCCATAGGTTCGCCACCACTGAACTAGACCCAAAGGTGCAGAAGTCAAGCCAACTATTTCATTGCATTCTGCCTTTATTACAGGAATCTCCCCACTCTAGCAGTCTATGGCTGGGAACGAGTAGATCAGGGGTAGGGATCCTTGGCTCTTTTATGACTTGTGGACTTCAATACCCAGAATTCCTGAACCAGCCGTGCTGACTCAGGAATTATGGGCGTTGAAGTCCACAAGTCATAAGAGAGCCAAGGATCCCTACCCCTGAAGTAGATGTTCCAAGAAACTTAGCGGGGTAGGATTGGATTCACAATCATGCCAAGCTATACAGGCAGTCCTTGACTTACGACCAAAACTCAGCCCCGCATTTCCATTGTTAAGCAGTTGTTACTGTAAGTGGGTTTTGCCCCATTTTACGATCTTTTTGTCACAGCCATTAAGTGAATCACTGCCCTTGTTAAGTTAGTAACAAAGTTGTAAAGAGAATCTGACTTCCCCGGTGACATTGCTCGTCAAAGGGTCCCCAAAGGGGGGTCACATGACCCCAGGATAATTAATGCAACCATCATAAATCCATGTCAGTTGCCAAGCACCTGAATGGTGTTCACATGAGCCTGCAAGGACCCATGAGTGTGAAGGGCCATCCTAACTTTGAACAGTCACGGAATGGCTGTAGGTCAAGAACTACCAGTAGTTTACTTTGGGTTCCTTGACATAAATCAGAATTGCTAGGCTCATCCAACTCACTAAACACAGGGCAAAGAGACCGCAGCGTGGCGCAACCCACACCTGAGGCAAGACACAAAGCTGACTGGAACCAGGCAAGGACGGGGCGGGCGGGCAGACTGTGTGGTCTGGCTGCTGCTTTGAAAATGAGAAAGAATTGCTCAGCAAGAAATCTTCGCGCAGGGGATGGACTCTGGCATTTTGTCAGCTAGTCTCAGCACCTCCTTGAAACTTTCTGCCAGATCCAGAAGCTGGGGACCCCCCCTTTTTCCCCCCTCCAGGCTGGGCATGTTGGGTGGGGGCACACCCATTCATGGGGCACATGGGAAAGAGAGTCCCTCGGCTTTTTCAGGGACAAGATCTGCAGAAATGTTATCCCCTGTTACTATTTCCTTAAATAAATGACTATTTTTGCTTTGGTTCAAACCTTGCAAAGGGACTCATTTAGGTCCGGAATCCTAAAGTGTAAATGTCAAGAAATGTTTTTCTTCGGGATATAATTCCACTCTCCCTATTTCTCAACCTCAGCAGCTTGAAGATGGGTGGACTTCAGCTCCCAGAATTCCCCAGCCAGCCAGCTGGCTGGGGAATTCTGGGAGCTGAAGTCCACCCATCTTTAAGTTGCAGAGGCTGAGAAACACTGCAATAGATTGGAAAAATCAGCCCAGGTGTCAACAGCACTCAGCACCAATCCTTCCCTGAGCCCTTCCACAGAATCTCTAATCAGGGACAGACTTTGAACTACAGAACTGGAGGCTAAAACGTCTAGTTTCATTTTTTTAAAGATTTTATTTATCCCAGCTTTATTATTTTTATAAACAATTCAAGGCGGCAAACGAAAGCCATTCCTCCTCCTATTCTCCCCACATTAACAATCCTATGTGGGAGGTTGAACTGAGGGAGAGTGACTGGCCCAAAGTCACCCAACTATCTTTCACACCTAAGTCAGAACTAGAACTCAAGGTCTCCTGGTGATTGGCCCAAAGTCACCCAGCTGGTTGAGACTGGAATTCACAGTCTCCTGGTTTTTAGGCTGGTGTCTTAACTCCTATTAGACCAAACTGGCTATCGGCTTCAGTTTTTGCTTTTGCTTTTCGACTGCTCTTTAGAAGGCCAGATCCTGAAGTTGAAACTCAAGTCCTTTGGCCACCTAATGAGAAGGAAGGACTCGCTGGAGAAGAGCCTGATGCTGGGAAAGACGGAGGGCAAGAGAAGAAGGGGGCGACAGAGAATGAGGTGGCTGGATGGAGTCACTGAAGCAGCAGGCGGGAGCTTAAAGGGACTCCAGAAGACATTCAGAGATTGAATTCAAAGGGGTTTGTTCTCTTTAGCATTGGAGCAGGAAAGCCACCAGAAATTGCAGTCCTGTGTAATATATCTGTGAAAGTTGGACCATAAGAAAGGCTGAGCGCCAAAGAATGGAGGCCTTTGAACTATGGTGCTGGAGAAGACCCCTGCGAGTCCCCTGGACTGCAAGGCGATCCAACCGGTCAGTCCTAGAGGAGATCAACCCTGACTGCTCTTTAGAAGGCCAGATCCTGAAGCTGAAACTCAAGTCCTTTGGCCACCGAATGAGAAGGAAGGACTCCCTGGAGAAGGGCCTGATGCTGGGAAAGATGGAGGGCAAGAGAAGAAGGGAACGACAGAGAATGAGGTGGCTGAATGGAGTCACTGAAGCAGCAGGCGTGAGCTTAAATGGACTCCAGAAGATGGTAGAGGACAGGAAGGCCTGGAGAAACATTGGGGTCCATGGGGCTGCGATGGGTTGGACATGACTTCGCAACTAACAACAATTATTTGGGAGTTCCTATGTAGATGCAGCCACCATCACCCTACCCACTAGATAGATGCCTCTAGGTGGAAAACATCTTGCCTGACAAAGAATTTTGAAGAATAAAAAACCTGCACAAACGTTAAAGATCATTTGGATTTGTCCTAATTACTATTGATCCTAATTATTCCTCCTTTACAGCTTTGAGAGGCTTCCCTTGTTCCCTCAAAAAACTTGCCTCAGTCTGCAGACCTAACTTTTTTGGAATTGGCTTTTCAATTCTCTCCTTTAAAGTTCAGGCCAATTATGGGCAGAAAATTGCATCCCTCACCTTCAACAAAGCCCAAACCAGACCGAAGATGGCACTGCTTAAAGTCTTTTGGTAAGGGATGTGTTATTTTGTTTATTATTCATAAACTTCCTCTCCAAGGAAGTCAAAAGAGGCATGAATGTCGTAGTTCACATTTTCATTTGGTCCCAGAGAGGTCGTTAAAAGATTTCATGATTTGGCTTTTTTTATATGGGGGTGGGGTGGGGTCAGAGAAAGGAAGAATCTGCTCCAAAATTAACTCTCCATCTTTTGGACTGGACAATACTTCGTTCCTTTTTGAAAAAAAAAACCCTACAAAAACCTAAGGGCCACTTTTATTTTCCAACTGCTTTTCGTTTGCGGCCACCATTTCCTAGAAAGATGTATTCAGTTCGGATGGACCCCATGCAGACGTAAGATCTGAACAGGGGAAAAAATGGATCAGAGAAAGATCACTGGACAGTTGCAATTGATCAACAGGGACTGGGTCCACACACACACACACACACACACACACACACACACACACACACACACACACACACACACACACACACACACACACACATATATATATATATATATATATATATATATATATATATATATATATATATATATATATATATACACACACACACACACACCCATTTGGTTCCAGGATTTTGGCATGTTGTGGAAATAATTTTCAAATAATTTCCAAGAAATTGAAATTTGCCGGGGGGGGGGGTGGTGGTGGTGGGGGGGGGTGGTGGTGGTGGTGGATTAGTGGGTTCCTTAGAGAAATATTCTGCTACTTTCAATGTGGTGCCTCAGCACCACAGCCACCCAGGATTATCCTTGGCAGGTTGGTTTACACAAGAGTAAGCGTCAGTAAAGAGACAAATGTTTGATTAAAGTCAGTTTTAGTCTCTTGCCTCTTTGGCTTCTAAGCAAATGGATGACACCCTGGTCTTAGCAATAATAATAATGATGATAACAGCGGCAGCAGAAACAACACTACTATAGCCCTGTTTAAAACAGCAGCTTCCTTCCTTTTAAACCAGTGCTTAAGATAAATCCCAACATTTATTCCTGAAGCACTTCTCCCGCCCCCCCCAATCTGTTTCTCAATAAAACCAGATTTATCTCTTTTTTTAAGAGCAGGAGGATCGTGAAAGACAAACACTATTTTTAAAAGGTCCTGAAATATGGTAGTGGTAGTGATGATAAGGAACAGGATGTATAAGCTAACAGTATTCTGGAAAGGAGAGAAAGAGAAAAAGAAGAAAAAGAAAAAGAAAGAAAAAGAAAGAAAAAGTCAGGAGAAATACTGAGCTACCCTTTGCACTCCATAGGCCACTATCTGTGCCTCTATCTACTTTATAAAATTAGAAATTGAATAGAAGTATATAACATGCATGTCCTATTATGTATATTTATGTCGTATGATGAATACTAGTGAAATTTCCTTCCTTCCTTCTTTCCATCCTTCCATCCATCCATCCATGTAGCCACCCATTAATCCTTCCTTCCTTCCTTCCTTCCTTCCTTCCTTCCTTCCTTCCTTCCTTCCTTCCTTCCTTCCTTCCTTCCTTCCTTCCATCCATCCATCCATCCATGTAGCCACCCATTAATCCTTCCTTCCTTCCTTCCTTCCTTCCTTCCTTCCTTCTTTCCATCCTTCCTTCCATCCATCCATGTAGCCACCCATTATTTATTTATTTATTTTGTTCGGACTTATATGACGCTTCTCTCCGAAGACTCGGAGCGGCTCACAACATGCATATAAAACAACAATTAATCAAGTCCAAGCAAAACATTAAAAATAAAACTCCACACATATTCATCAGTCACACCACAATCAACAATCATCCCCAGGCCTGCCGGCAGAGGTAGGTTTTAAGATTCTTTTTGAAGGCCGGGAGAGTGGCTACATCCATCCATGTAGCCACCCATTAATCCATCCTTCCTTCCTTCCTTCCTTCCTTCCTTCCTTCCTTCCTTCCTTCCTTCCTTCCTTCCTTCCTTCCTTCCTTCCTTCCTTCCTTCCTTCTTTTCATCCTTCCATGCATGTAGCCACCCATTAATCCTTCCTTCCTTCCTTCCTTCCTTCTTTCCATCCTTCCATCCATGTAGCCACCCATTAATCATTCCTTCCTTCCTTCCTTCCTTCTTTCCATCCTTCCATCCATGTAGCCACCCATTAATCCTTCCTTCCTTCCTTCCTTCCTTCCTTCCTTCCTTCCTTCCTTCCTTCCTTCCTTCCTTCCTTCCTTCCTTCCTTCCTTCTTCTCGGTGCCGTTGACATGAATGGGGACTTCCGAGCCACGGGTCGCGCCTACCAGATCTTTGCTGGGCCAACCAACCGTTCGCAAGAGAAACGCCATTGCACTTAATGGGCGCCCTCCTAGCGCTACCAATTGAACTGGCCCTATTCAGTCCCTCAATCTTACGCGGCTACCCGATTCTTCCCGAAAGAGCGACCGAAATCTGATTCCCCCACCCACCCACCCAACTCCGGGCCCGGCTCGTTTCTTCAGTGCTGTGTGTAGAACTGTGTTTGCCCAGCAGCTGCTGCCCCCAGTTCAGTGAAGGACCGGGGCTTCAGTGAGAACCCCGACAACGCGTTCACTCAGGAATCGGGTTAAGCGTGTTGTGTGAACGCAACCAACCTCCATAAGGACGCGAGTCTGTTGCGGCTTGTGCCCTTCCCGGAGCTTAGAGCGCTTCTAAAAGCGCCCGAGGCTCTTTCTCCCAGCTCAGTGTTCTACTCCGTCGGCCTTGTTCCCCGGACTCGACTCAGATCCGGGAGAGCGGGGCGAGAGGGCTGCGAGGTCCGGTCGGAACTGGGTTCTTCCTGGGTGCCGAAGCGCTTCCGAGGGTCTGCGAAGGGCCGCGGCCGGGACATCGGAGAGCCCTTTGGCGACCGAAGCCCAGCGCCTTCGGCGTTGCCCCCGCCGCTGCGGAAGCCCCCTCCTCGCACCAGCTGGCCCGGCCCACTGAGGACTAGCCGGCTGCCAAGCGTCTATCTATTCTATGGGGATCGTCCGCGAATTTGGGAAGCCGGGACGCTGCGTTCCCTGGGATTTGAGGTTTCCCAGCTGGAGTGGCCAAAAGGTAGGCGCCCTGCTTCGGGCCTTTGGACAGAACGTCCCAGCCTCCGCCGAGGAAAGCCAGTCCAAAGGGTGTGTCCGCATCAAAGAGTTTAAAGCCCGGAGGTCGAACAGGCTTAGCTCGCCGGAATGAGATGGAGTAAAGAACTGAGAAAGGCAGAACCCCAAAAGTGATTTTTTTTTCAAGCGGCAACTGGACTTTGTTCTTTCCTTGAAGACGTTTCGCTTCTCATCCAAGAAGCTTCTTCGGTTCTTCAGAAAAGCCAAGAAAGTCCAGTTGCTTTTTGGAAAATGCACCTTTGGCACAACCGCGACCTGGGTGGCTGAGAATCTAGTCTATAGAGAAAGGCAGAACTTCACAACCAAGTTCACGCAACACACTTCCCCTGAATATGCTTTGTTCACTTCCTGGCTTGGCCTGATCTGCAAACCCGGCCATTCTTGGCTTCCCCGGAGAATCGCAACACGCGTTCTCGTGATCGGGTTCGCCCCAGGCACTGGGCTGAGCAAAAACGGTGGATTCTCTTAGCACAGTGGGGGAAAAACAGGCTGCTCTCTTAAGCCCGATTAGGGTTTATTTGTTTGACCGTGGCGTGTTGTGTTTAAAACCACCATTGATTTTAAAACGGGGCTTTAAATATAAAGAGTTGTATGAACCCAGGATTCTAAGATCGTCGTGTGTCTGTGTATCGATTAGTTCTAGGACAAATCAGTGTTTCTCAACCTTGACAATTTTAAGGCATGTGGACTTCAACTCCCAGAATTCCACAGCCAGCAAGGTTCGCAAATAAAATCTAACCTAAGCGGAAAGTCTGCGAACGGTTTTGCAAGGTGGGCTCAGTCTGTATTTTGGAAAGGGTCTAGTCCTCTGGGCGAAGTGGCTGCTTTTGCCTCCTTCCCCTTAAATCAACTCTGCCTTCGCTCTCTCTGCACTGCACTGCCTGCAAATTAGTTTTTAATTGATTTATTTCGATTTCTGCATCTTTCTGATCGGGAAGCCTCTGAGAGGTTACTTGGTGCTACTATTGCTATTTAGTAAGCATTATTCTGCACCTTGGCAGCCCATCAAGAAACAGTTACTTCAAAATGCTGCCGTTGCTGCTATTACACCTGTCTATACCGGTGTTGCAAAATATTAGAAAGCGATAACACGATTGATCTGGCAACCTTGGGGAGACCTGGAGCACAGGGCTTTTAGGGAAGGCAGTCCGGCTTCTAGAATTCGGGGGTGGGTGGGAATCTTAGCACCAACCCAAGCAGAAAACGGAGAAACAGCTTGTAGGAATCGTCTCCGCTTTACACTTTACTTTGGTCTCCGCGGGTTCCGCATGAAGGTGGGCAATCAATGTCGCGAATTCGGGGTTCGAGATACTCTGCGAATCGGGACAAGGGTGAATTCAGGGATCAGGATTCGGGCAGCTGGGAATGGGGAAAGGCTTTGGAGACCGCGTCCCCGCAGGATCTCGGTCTCCGGAGGAAAGAAATAGGAGTCGGTCAAACCAGAGCCGCGATTCCCGCAGCCTCGGAAAGTTAGCGGGAAGAACCGAGGCGCAAATATTTATGGAGCGGAGAAAGAGAAAGGAAAAAGCCAGCCGCTCGGTTGAAAAAAGGTTAGTTTCTCCTAGTTTCTTTGGCTTCTCCACCCTGTTGGAAATCCTCCGGAGAGGGAAGGGCGGGAAGCACCAGCAGCGGGCGGGGGAAAAAAGGGGAACGCAGAAGTCGGGGGCGACCCGGGTCTCCAGAGACCTGCAAGGAGGCAGGTCCCGGTTCAAGAGATGCGTCCCCCTTTCCCCCCCTGAACTTTCCAATAGATTGTAAGCAAGAAGCAAAACGACGCCGCCTAGGACAGACCCGCTCCGGTTGAGCACAAGTGGGAGCGGAGACGCGGCTCGTCTGAACGCTTGACTAAGGAAGCGCGGGGATCTACAGCCTCTGTTTTGATCCCAAGCCGCCCGCAGAAAAGAGATTAAAGGATTAACTCTCGAGTGCCAAATTTAAAAGGGATTTTAAAAGGGGTTCTTTCCTTCCCTTTGGCCTGAGAATTGGGACACGGTTTATTAATTAATGCAGGGGAACCTTGACAACTTTAAGACTTGTGGACTTCAGCTCCCAGAATTCCTCAGCCAGCATAGCTGGGAGCTGAAGTCCACAAGTCTTAAAGTTGTCAAGGTTGCAGACCCTTGCATTAATGCACTTGTTTCCCTACGGCACATAGGCCTGACTACACACAACGGATCTGCCGCGGATCTAAGGGGATTGAAGTAAAACTCCGCTACCTCTGAATGGGACCCGGGCTGGAAGGCTGGCTGCACTTTTGCCTAAACTAACAAAAGTAGTGCGAATGCGTTGCTAAAATAACGCCCACCCATCATCCCCTTTCCGGCAGCCGCCCTGAGGACTAGAAGTTGAAGTCAAAATTGAAGGCGGTGGCGTTGCTTGAGGTTGCCAGCCTTCCCCTTCCTTCTTTACACGAACCCCCCCTCCCCTTTTAAACCAGAAAACAAAAAAACCGCCAAAGCGAAGCCGAAGAGAAGCGGGGCGGGCGGGCGGGCGCCGGCGAGAGAGCCGACCGGAGTGGGAAAAAGAGAAGGAATAGGCCGGCTTCAAAAGAGAGGAATCTCGCGCTTTTTTTGAAAATAAAGTCATGGGGGTTGTGCATGTTTGTGTGTATCGTTTCGTTAGGCCTTTTGGTGAGAAAGGAGAGGTTGGCACTGTAAAAGGGGGAAAGGAAAGAAAGACACAGACAGACAGACAGACAGACACACACACACACACACACACAGAGAGAGAGAGAGAGAGAGAGAGAGAGAGAGAGAGGGAGGGAGGGAGGGAGGGAGGGAGGAAGGAAGGAAGGAAAGAAAGAAAGAAAGAAAGAAAGAAAAGAAAAGAAGAAAGAAAAGAAGAAAGAAAGAAAGAGAAGAATAGAGAAAGAAGAAAGAAAAAAGAAAGAAAGGAAGGAAGAAAAGAAAGAAAGAAAGAGAAGAAGAAAGAAAGAAAGAGAAGAAGAGAAAGAAGAAAGGAAGGAAGGAAGGAAGGAAGGAAGGAAGGATTAATTCTAGGCACGCGTCATTCTCCTAAATTTTTGGACTCCTGGATATTTCTGGGAAATCTTGTTCTTTCTAGGGGAGACGCCTCACCTACATTTCTCTGAGCTTAGCGCTGTTTTTCTGAGGGCTCCCGACGGGGTTACCTTCACTTTTACTTTCCCGCCGCGCCTAGAGGGAAGCTCGATTGCCCGCCGGGGAAGAAAACGCGGCCTAGACGCCGAGTTGGGTGAGCGAGCGTCGCGTTTAAATTCCGGAGAGCTGGAGGCGACGGTCCGGGTTCACACGAGACGCTCGGACACAATAGGGTTGGCCGATGGAGGGTTCTGGGTGTTAGAGGAGTCCGGCCGAAATCTCGGCCTGCGGCGTGTGGAAGGGGCGGTCGTAGGACGGCCAGCCTCGGCTAGCCTTTCGCAAGGGACAGAAGTCTGGTCTGCTCTCCCCAGCAGATGCTGGGTCAAGAGGGAGGCCGGCTCTGGTTCGCGGTTTATCCGTAGACGCCAGAGGAGTTATGTTTCTTTTGGCCCGGGTGTGTGTGTGTGTGTGTTATTTTTTTTAATCTTGTAAGAAGCCCACTTATGTGAACTGAGCGGCTACTTAAATAACATACATACATACAGTCGTTTATTCGTTTTAGAAACAACTACCTGCCTATCTACCTATCTACCTACCTACCTACCTACCTATCTACCTACCTGCCTGCCTGCCTGCCTGCCTGCCTAGTTGACAGAGGCACGTAGCTGGCCATTTTTATTTTATTTATTTATTTCTCGAACTTATATGCCGCCCTTCTCCTAGGACCCAGGGCGGCTTACAAACAATGCAATAAAATTATAACAATAAAATTAATCACATTCATACAACATACACGCTCAGTCAACTCACTTTTTCTCTCTCTCTCATCTATATCTCTCAATTCTATCTATCTATCTATCTATCTATCTATCTATCTATCTATCTATCTATCTATCTATCTATCTATCTATCTATCTATCTAATCATCTACTGTATATTTATCATCTGTCATCTCTCTCCCTTGATCGTCTTTCTCTCTTGCTTGTTAATTTCTATTTTTCATCGTCATCTGTCTGTCTGTCCGTCCATCTATGTTTTTAAGAGCCCTGTGCAAATTTAACTATGTTTTTAAGAGCCCTGTGTAAATTTAACTATGACGCCGAAGATGGGTTTGGGAGGGTGTCCCGGAGAAAAATTTAGTTATTTTTCCTTCCCTAAGTATGGAATTCCAATAGGTGCAGACATCTCTCCCGCTTGAGAAAGACTCCTTCCTTCCTTCCTCCCCCCCCCCGCTTTGAAAAGGGGCATTTTCTTCCGCTTTTCCTGGCAGGGAAAAAGGCCCACGGAGATCGCCATCTCCGCCGCCAGTCCAAGTTCGGGAGAGGCCGCGGGACGGCCTGCAAAGCGTTCCGTTCCCCTTCAGAAATCCCCTTCCTTCTCCGGGGCTCCGGTCGCACAGTCTGGGCGTCTTGGCAGGTTTGAGACACCGTCAGCCCTTTCCGACGTTGAATCAGAAGCGCTGGCTTGTTTAAAAGGGGAGGTTTTCAGCTCGAGGCTGAGTTGGATTGCTTGTTCTTGCTATTTTTAAGGATTGTACTCTGCGGGGATATTATAATCGTGGTTTATTTAAATTTCACGATCGCTTTACACTGCCTTGCGCTCTTTGGACTGTAGAACGCCTCGAGCGTTAACTGCGAGGCGAGAAAAGAGAAAGAAAAAAAAAAACAACAACCAAAAGATTTGGAACCGTGTTTGCGGGAAATGGTCGAGGTGGATTATTTTACGCTCGGCTAGGGGAGGTTGAATTACAGAAAGGGGTTCCAAGCGGCCTTTGGCCGAACTGGGACTTCTCTTTAACCCTGGCTAGCTTCCCGGCGGAGGGGGGGGGGTGGCTCCCTTGCGGGGCTTGTAGCGTCCGCAAAAAAAATCGAACGACTCTTCTCCAGCAGCCTCTCCCTCCGCACCCCAAACCTCCGGACCTGTCCGGGCCTGCTCGTTGACTAGGGACGACCCGGGAAATCCGGAGAGCTGGGTGGGCGAAGAAGACGCCGCTGCCGCCGCCGCCCTCCACAGAGAAACAAGAGCCGAGTGATTAACGGCCAACCCCTGGCGGAAGCAAGTCGCAGGGAGTCCCGCAGGCTTCTGGGATTAACCTTTTTAGGAAGCCGCCTGCGAGTCAGCTTTGCGGTTTCCCCGCAGGAAATTAAAAGCGCTTTTGGGCTGCCAAGGTCTGGGGCGGGGGGGGAGGGGGAGAGGAACTCCTTCGCCCGTTTTGCAGAATGGCGCGCAGCGCCTTTGCCTGGCTGGGAGGGAGGGGGGGGAGGGGGGGAAGCGGGAGCTGCTGGCTAAACCCTGCAAACCTCTTGCCCGGGACCGGGGGAGGGGTCTTCCGCCTACCTTTCCCCCCCCCTTTTCCCCCTGCCCGCCCAGCGCCCATCCCGCTGCTTTTGCCGTTAAACCGCGAGTCCTCCCGGGCGCCTCGGGAAGCCCGCTGGGCAGGAAACATCTGCGCGAGCCTCTCCCCCGGACCCGCCCGCTCCGCCCAGCCTCCCCTGCCGGCTTACCTTGAAGGCCACGGGGAGGGTCTTGTTGCATCTCCAGTGGGAAGGCAGCACCGAGCACAAGAAGTTGGGGCTGTCGGTCCGCACCAGCTCTCCCGGGTGATCGGCCAGGACGTCCACCACCGAGCGCGCCTCGGGCCGGCTGCGAGGTCCCGGGACGGGCGCGCTGCTGAGGGCGCCGCTGTTCTCTCCCATCTTACCGCAGGGGAAGGCCGTGGAGGGAGGTGTGAAGCGCCGGCTGGTGCTGGGGTCTACGGGAATACGCATCACAACAGCGGGCGTTAGGGGGGGAGGAGGAGGAGGAGGAGGAGGAGGAGGAGGAGGGAGGCGGAGGAGGCGATGGCGGGGTTGCTGCGGCGGCGGCGGCTGCTGCTGCTGCTGCTGGCCGAGAGGCGAGGCGAACGCGCGCCCGGGGCGCAGCGGGCCAGAAGCCCAAGAGCGCACGGCCGGCCGCTCCGAAGCCAGGCGCGGAGGGAAGCCGCCCCAGCAGGTCGGGCCGTGGCCGCCGCCGCCGCTAACAGTCCCGGCCGCTCCGGCCGCTGGTCGCTCCTTGAGGCGCAGCTCGGGCGGCGCGTCTTCCCGGGGCCCCGTCGCGCTTCTCGGGCTCCTCGCCGCCGGCGGGCTGGGCGGCCGGGCGGCGGGCTGGGGCACCTTGGCGGGGCCGAGGGAGCAGCTCCGGCGCGGGTCCTCCGGCCGCTCGGCGTCGAGGTCCCGGGGCGTCCGCGGCGGGCGGCCGAAGCCCAGAGCGCTCCTCCCGCGCTCAGTCCGAAGGAAGGAAGAAAGCAAGCAAGCAAGCAGGCCGGTCTGGGTGGGTGGGTGGCTGGCTGGCTGGCTGGCTGACGGCGGCGGGGCAGCGCTCGGCCTCCCTCAGGCAGGACGGAGTCAGTCAGGACGGAGGGGCGGGGAGGCGAGCCAGCCACATCCCGCGCTTCTCGCCTCGGCGGCTTCTCTCGCTCTCGCTCTCTCTCCACGCCCCCCCCCCCCGTGAGGGACCGCGGCGGCGAGACCTCCACAGGTTTCGGCTCTCTCCGCCGGCCTCGCTGCCCGCGTTTCCTGCCCCGCCTGACAAGCACGCCAGGCGCCCCGCTCGCTCGCTCGCTCTGCCTGCCCTTCGGCCGGCCTCCTCCTAAACCGCCTCCTCTCGGCGCGTCTGGAAGCAGCCGAAAAGCGGCCGCGGTTACATACTGACTCCTTCCCTTCTTCCGTTTTTTTTTTTCGTTGGGTTTTTTTTTTTCGTTTTTTTTTTCTCCCCCTTCTTGATCTCGTTCTTCAAAGTTTATTTACACAGAGGCGGCCAGGGGGCGGGGCGCGGGGCGGAGGAAGGGCGGCGGAGCCAGCCACTCCGAGCGGCGGCGGGGCGGGGCGGGAAGGGGGGGGAGGCGGGAGGCGGCGCCTGCCGGGACCGCGCCCCCTTGCCGAAGCAGCCCCGCCCGCTTCCTTGGAAAGAGGAAAGAAAAAAGAAAAAGAAAAAAGAAAAAAAAACGTGCGGCCGCGGAGGCTGCTTTGGGGCCAGAAAGGGTTTTTTTTCTTTCTTTCCCCTTCTTTCTGCTTCTCTCTTCTAGCGCAGTGTTTCTCAACCTTGACCATTTTAAGGCATGTGGGCACATTGCTGGCTGTGGAATTCTGGGAGTTGAAGTCCACATGCCTTAAAGTTGCCAAGGTTGAGAACCCCTGTTCTAGCGCTTCCTTCCCCCCCCCCCGCAGAACCGGTCGATTCCCTTCTCCAAACGTTGATTGACTTTGATGGACCAGCCGGGTGGCCAAAAGCTGGAGCCCTCTTTCCGTAACCGGCTGCTCTTCGGACGGGTTTGGTTACAACGCCCATCGTCCTTGGCCAGCGTGGCTGGGGAGATGAAAACTGTAGTCCAAACCGCGTATGTGGGGGGAAGGGAGGGGTCTGAGAAGAAAACGAGCCGTCGGGCTAGGGAAGGCTTTCCTGGAAGGGACGCGCGTAGCTGTAACTGGAAGGCTGCAAAACTCGAAAGGGTTAGCGGGGTTCACACGACGCGTGGAAGAAAGTCTAAACCCGGGCCCAGCAAACCGCAGAGGCGTTGTTCCTACGTGCCCGGTTCCCGCAGGACGGTTATGCAAAGGGAACGGTTGTCTTAAACCACCACCTAGCCCTCTTTTCCCCTCGGACAGCCTGTTGTGTGAATCCAGTCCAATTGATTTCATACCCGCGACGGCCAGAGTTTTAACATTTCCCGCCCGTTCAACCGTACCTCCCAGGATTTGCCCGAAGGAAGAAAAAAAAAGAGGTCGCGAACTCTAAGCGGGTCCTGATTTGGGACATTTTTTTCCACCCCGGGATCAGCGTCAGAAGGCTCGAGGACTTGCTAACTAGATTACCACGGTTGTAGCATGCGAGTCTGCGTGCTGTGAAGCCAACCGGCGGATTTCCACCGGGGGAAAAAAAACTGCTTGAAATGTACACTACGGTTAAGGACGGCCTGTGCCTCCCCCCGCCTCTTGACTCGCTTTGTGTAAACCTCTTAAGCAGGTCAAAGACACATTTTACCGCATATCCGCCCAGCGAACACCACCACAGCGGCTTCTGCTTAGTAGTTTAATCTGTTGGTGGAATGGGGCCATTCTATTCTATTACTTCGGGGTGCTGAGAAAAAAGGGTTCTCTCGCCCATCGCTTTAGGCCTCTTGGCCTTCGCCTATGGCCCGACATCGGTTCTACCGGATCTCCCCGCGATCCCAAGGGGAGAGCGCTACTTGGATTTCCCTTCCCTTCTGCCAAGCGGCCGTTCCGCTTTCTTGGACCGGGTTCCGACGACCTGCCTAAGCAGGGGCTGCCTTTGCACAACAGGCTAAACGAGGCGGAGGTGAAGAATTCATCCAGCGCTGCTCCAGCAGCTTCTCTGGTTCATTTTAGGACCTAGGTCAGGGGTAGGCAACCTTGGCTCTTTTATGACTCGTGAACTTCAACTCCCAGAATTCCTGAGCCAGCTGTGCTGGCTCAGGAATTCTGGGAGTTGAAGTCCACGAGTCATAAAAGAGCCAAGGTTGCCTACCCCTGACCTAGGAGGTTGGGACTATTGGCCCACCGTTAAGTTTTGTTCTAATTCCAGGGCTGATTCGGAGACTTCTCGCCAGAGGCCCACGAGAGCCTTTTTAGAACAGGAGATACAGGAAGGGTTAAGGTGCTCTGGCCCAGGTGTGGCTATTGGGGGGGAAAACAAGCCGCCACC
>JARGCV010000407.1:0-2500 GCA_034064705.1 Bothrops alternatus | reverse complement strand
AGGGAGAGGAAGAGGAAGAGGAACAGAAAGTAATGGCTTTGAGTCCCTTCTTTTGAGAATCAATCTGGAAGACCAGTGTTAGCTGAAAGTCCTTCTGTTTCTATCCTGGTTGCTGAGGATCAGGAATACTGCCTGATTTGAAAACCTCTAACAAAAATCAAGAGCAAAAAAGTAAATAAATAAACAGGCTTGGGTACTTTTGCATATGTTTTACTGCAAAACCTCCCACACATCTACCTCTCTGGAATCAGCAACGAAGTGACTCTCCCATTCTACCTTTTATTTTATTTTAGTCTTCAGAGAGGGAGCGGCATATAAATCCAAATAAAATAAAATAAATAAAATAAAATTATTGCTGACACCAAGTAAATGTTGGCAAAAGCCATGCGTGTAAAAGAATCCTCCCCCTCGTCCAGCTCTGGTGCCCAAAAGATTCTTGTCTACTTGGGAGTTCTTACGTTCAAAGGCTGCGTTCACAGCATCACAGTTAACCAAGATTTAGTAGGAGCATTCGCACCACATACTATGTTTGGTAAATGATAACCGTGGTTGTTTTTGTGTGTGTGTGTGTGTTTTTCCTGGATATGCCTGGTTTAGCATGTTGAAGGAATGCAACAGTTTGCTTAGGCCTACAAGTCAACGTATTCTGAAATCAATAGAAGTCTAGGAAATAATTAGCACAATTCAGAAATAAGTACGGTAGCTCAAGTGAATACAGGCAAAATGCATTTTGTTTACACCAGGCTCCAGTTAATAGATTTTTAAGTTCTTAGCAACAAACAAAGAAAAAATCCAGGCCTAATTGATGTCTGCCTGGATCTGTCAACACCCAAAATTTCTTTGTACTAAAAATGCCCTATTTTGCTATTGTGATTTGAAGTGAACTAAGCAAAAGGCTATTCTGAATTGTACACACAGTCCTTGAATTGAGCCCAAAATTTGTGTTGCTAAGCGAGGCATTTGTTAAGCAAGTGTTGCCCCATTTTAGGACCTTTCATGCCACATTTGTTAAGCTAATGGATCTTAGATTGTTAGCAACAAAAGAAGGAAAAACATTCTTGCGGCATAATTGATGCCTGCCTGGATTCTTTCAAAACCCCAAATTTCCAAACTGGTCGGTCTCTGAATTGGCTCTGAAACCTAGTGTGATGGTTAGAGTCAGCCTGGGCAACCAGACGCCCTGCGTGCCCACTGCTACCCAGCCCCTTTTTCACAGCTTCTAAAAGCTCTCCCCAGCAGCCCTTACCAGAAGAACTGGTGTTGTGATTTCCTGCTCTTTGAGGTGGGAACACAACACCCTGTATCTGCCCTGCAAACCTTTACACAGCAACATTTGTAAAAGCAAAAGCAAAAGCAAACTCCCTTCCCACAAAACAAGCCATTGGAGAAAGGAAGGAAGGAAGAAGGAAAGGAAGGAAGGAAAGAAAGAAAGAAAGAAAGAAAGAAAAAGAAAGGAAAGAAAGAAAGAAAGGAAGGAAGGAAGGAAGGAAGGAAGGGTGGCTTTGCTCTCACTTTGCCTTCTCCTTTTGCCCACGGTGGCTCTTGCCATTTGCCCACAAATGGCAAGTGCAACCATCAGTCACCAATGAGCTGCTCAGCAGTTGTGAGAGGGTCAGAAAGATCAGGGAAGACTTAAAATAATCCTGTTTCTGACTGACTACCGTAGTTTTACCTCTTCCATGCTTCAGGTTCTCCTGGTTGGGTGGGGAGGGAGGGAAGGAGGGAAGGAGGGAGGGGGGGAGGGAGAGAAACAGAAGAGAGAGAAAGAGGGGGAGGGAGGGAAAAAAGGAAGGAAAGGGGAGGGAGGAGGGAGGGAAGAAAGGAAGAGAGGGAGGGAGGGAGGGTGGGAGAAAAGGAAGGCAGGAAGAGGGGGAGGGGAAAAGAGGGGGAGAAGAGAAGGAGAGAGGAGGAAGGAAGGAGAGAGGGCGTGGGAGAAAAGGAAGGCAGGGAGGGAGGGATGGAGGGAAGGAAGGAAGGAAGGGAAGGAGGAAGGAAGGAAGGAAGGAAGGAGGGAGGGAGGGAAGGGGGAGGGAGAGGAAAAGGGGGGAGGGAGGGAGAAAAGGAAGGAAAAGGGAGGAGGGAGGGAGGGTGGGGAGAAAAGAAGGAAGGCAGGAAGGGGAGGGAGGGAAGAGAAGGAAGGGAGGGAGGGAGAAGAGAGGAAGGAGGGAGGGAGGTGAGGGGAGAAAACAGAAGAGGAGGGGGAGGGAAGGAGAAAAGGGAAGGGAGGGAAGGAGGGAGGGAAGGGAAGAGGAGGGAGGAAGAAAGAGAGGGAGGACGGGTGGGAGAAAGGAAGGCAAGGAGGGAGGTATGGAGGGAAGGAAGAAAGGAGGGAGGGAGGAAGGAAAAGGGAGGGAGGAAATGGAGGAGGGGAGGGAGGAAAGAAGGAAGGCAGGAAGGGGGGAGGGAGGGAGGGAAGGAAGGAAGGGAGGGAGGGAATGGAGGGAGGGAATGGAGGAGGAAAAGGGGGAGGGAGGGAGAAAAGGAAGGAAAAGGGGGGAGG
>JARGCV010000406.1:0-110889 GCA_034064705.1 Bothrops alternatus | reverse complement strand
CTAGTAGAGTTGGCTAATCATGAAAACTCCGCCCACTGGGTTCACGTTTTCCGACGTAAGCTTGGCCCTCCTGCTTTCTCTGATGCGCAACTCTTCTGTGCGAAAGCGTCTGGTTTCTTCTGTGGAGAAAGGTATTTCTACCCCCCTCCCCTTCCCCACCTAATACGTGGTATTTACTCAATTCTTATCAGGGGTTCTCAACCTTGGCAACTTTAAGACTTGTGGACTTCAACTCCCAGAATTCCTCAGCCAGCAAAGCTGGCTGAGGAATTCTGGGAGTTGAAGTCCACAAGTCTTAAAGTTGCCAAGGTTGAGAACCCCTGACTTAAGTAAATACATGAAACGTACGTTGTTGTACTTTACAGCAACATAAGGTGTGGGTTGTTTTTTTTTTTTTTTGCAGCTATGGAGAAATTGCTCTTCCCTGATATTGGCCAAACCATCAACAGCTCTTTTTCTATTTGTTCTTCCCTTAAGTATCTTTTGAAGAACGATATTTTGAACAACACAAGACAAAATGGCTTGAGATATTCTTGAAAAGTGATGTCATTAACATTCATAAAGGAAGCTGAGTGGGTAGTATTTATACACTCCTACTCCTGATGGCATTAAAGTGCTTTGGGAAAAAGATATTCTAATATTCGTTACAACTGCTATTTTCTTATTTTATTGGAGCAATGCAGCCTCCAGAGTTACTGACCTTTTGCACTAAAAATAAGCAAAATGTCTGGTGACTCCTTAATGATTAACTTTGATGAATCTCTAAGAAAGCTTTATCTGTTATAAACGGTCAGCAAAAAATGATACACAAGTTATTGAGGAACAGCAGCTACTCCTTGGAAAAGGGGCTTTTGAATCTTTTGAGTAAGCAAAAGATTCAAAATCCATATGAAGACAATGCCATTATTAGCCTAACTAAACTTTTATTCATAAGATCCAGTAATCACAAGCCTCTGACTTCAAGGAAGATGGTGAGGAAGCCAGGAGGAGCAGAAAAAGAGAGATATCTTGTGTTGTTCAGTATTGATCTGATAAGTTCTTTTTTAAAAAGAAATATCCAAATGGAGCTGTGGCCTTGTTTGAGGGTCCATGTACTGCTTCCTTGTTTTTCCATGTGGCTTTTTTACATTGAGCAGCTGATTTGATGCGTTTCTGGCTTGACAAATCTACTGTTTAATTTATGGGACACTCATATATGGGAATGGTCAGTTTCTCATTGGCAAGAATTTTCATTCACTTTTCATTGGAGATAGAGAGGAGACTGCCTTGTAATCTTACTGTCATTTGCCTCCTTGCAAGAAAAAAAGTTTTGTTAAGACCACCAAAGGAGGCACTTTGCCAAGGGAAAGGGGGGGCTGACTGGAATGCTGCTTTTTGTGCCCCATATTGGTCAACTGTTTGTGGTCAAAGATAGTGAGGACACCTGCAGGTCCATTCCAACTTATTTCACAAGGTTTGGGTCTGTGTAAAAATAGTGTAAATGTGGTAGCGTGCTTAACCACATTCTTAGACAAAGAATATTAAAAACCGATAGAGTAAAATTGAGTCAATGTATTGGTAGAGCAGCTTTGGATGGGAAGCCACCATAGATCTTTTGAAGCTCTGCAGTACTGTAGGTCAGTCCATTCTGGTTTCAGCCTACCTCAAATCCCCAGGTGAAATTTCTATTTTCCCATAGTATTTAACATTTGGCTTTTAAAGTGGTTGACCATCAGTGTAATAGTGGATCAACTATCAATTGAGAATGGAAATAATAGAAAATTAGAAGTACTCCAAATCTTCAACATGTTTGAGCCTATCCCAGAGTTGGATATTATTTTGAGCAACAACTTATACCAGGGGTAGGCAACCTTGGCTCTTTTATGACTCGTGGACTTCAACTCCCAGAATTCCTGAGCCAGCCTGACTCAGGAATTCTGGGAGTTGAAGTCCACGAGTCATAAAAGAACCAAGGTTGCCTACCCCTGACTATACAGCCCTTTACTATTAGTTGGTGTAAAAGGGAATCTAGGCTAATATAATCTAAACTAGCAAATGGGAACAAATTGAAACTTAATGAAATTTAGGTGGTCTATAATCACAGTATCTCTTTGAAAAAAAAGTTAAATTCAACTAGAAGAAGGACAGACTTTTCAGGCAGAAATTGTTTCTCCCTGTCTCTATTTGCCAAGAGAGGAAATAGCAATTGAAGAGGAGAAGGATGCTTTATATAAATAAAGAAAGAGAGCCTTTGCCAAGCATTATGAGTCAATCAATTGGATTGAAATAGGTAGCTAAATAAATAAACTATAACTTTAATCCATTTCTTCCTTGTTCTAGCAGCTTCTAAACTATATGAAAGAAACCACATTCAAGTGTCTTATTAAGTTTGATTTCAGTTGTCGGTTATGGAGTAGTCATAGACATATATCTATGATCCAGCCTTTTAAAGCCCTTACTAAATGCACACTATTGTTTAGGAGTTGAATGATCATTCATCATGTAACACTGACAAGAGAAGATTGCATTGCAGAAAGTAAATTTCAAAGCAAATTTCCTGTCCTACCTCACTTTCTATATTTTTTAATTTAGAAAAAAAAGTTATTATTCTGCAAAAGTAAAGCACCAGCTCTCTTCAGCTTTGTCTTCATATCCATGAATGCCACTGGATTCCATAAGTATCCTTAAGAAAATAAAATTGGCAAGTATCTGGAACTCAGTACTTTGTTTAAAAGTGTACCCATTTTCTCAAAAGAAATTCAATTGTAAATAAAAGAGCTGGGTAGTTGAGATATATTGCAAATAACAGGAAGCATCAATTTGCTTTCTCACAAGTTAATTTTTTTATAGCTGGCTTTTCTATAACTTGCCATCAATTCTTTAATCAATTAAGGCCTCCACATAAGGTTTTCTCATAAAATAAGAGCGTGCCTCAAGTACAATCAGTTTTCCCCCAAATAACCAAGGTGTTCCATGCAAAATAATATCACTAATCTAGAATTATCTTGTAAACTAATGTATTGTTATATACTGGTGTAGAATTAGCATATTGTTAGCTACATCCCACTATTTGGGAAGGGGACATTGACACATTCAAGATGCTATCATTTAAACACTGTAGGATGATGACAATGATAATATTTGAAGGTTCATTCAGAAATCAAAGCAACAGTTCTAGGAGCCAAATAGCTTTGATTCTTTAAGTGAATTCTTCATTTTTTGTTGTCAGGTTCTGAATTATAGCTGTAGATTGTGAATTTTAATCTTTCTTCAGATTACAGAATGGTGGGAAAGTAGTCTTAAGACAAATAATTTCTTTAGCAATAAAAGTCAACACTCTACATCAGGGGTGTCAAACTGGCGGCCCATGGGCCGGCCATGTCACGTGGAAACCATGCCCACCCCATTGCTGGCAATGGCAAAACTGTTCCGATACGTTGCACAATGTCATGTGACGTCACGAGTTTGACATGTCTGCTCTACATGATCTGTGAATCAGACAACTGTACAGTATATGCTTTCCAGAGCAATCTTCTCCAACTGGGAATCATTTATATGTATGGATTTCAATTCTCAGAATTCCCATGACAGCATTTGTTTGTTTTTTCTAGTTAATGAAATAAAGTATATTGTATATGTAGTTTTAATATCTAAAATCTTACCTTAATAAAAAAAAGCATGAATGTTTGCAAATAGAACATGAAAGTTAATTGGGGGGGGAAGGGTTTAACTAGCCATCTTCAATTTGTAAGCCTGTCTATCAAGTGCCCAAAGAGAACTTCGAGAAGGTCCCCAGAGAGGTTTAAAAAGCCATTTAGTCTACCAAACCTTTTGCTATATGACATTTGAAAGGATGGCTATGGCAGGAATCCACACAGTTTGAAAAAAAAATATTGCTGTATTCATTCCTAGAAGGGATAAAGAACAAATACCTCAGGTGTTATTTTAACTGCTATCCCTTTCCAAGTAATATATTTGGGAAATTATCAACCGGATTTTTTCTTGCCAAGTTCAAAGTTCAAATTCTTGTTTTGAAACAAACAGATCAGTAAAATGGCAAAGCTGCATAGAAAGTTCAGGCTTTTCAGCTATTTTCAAACAGATTGCAAAAGACATCCTGTTTAAACCCATTAAAGAAACCCAACTTGTTTCACGAACTGCATCTATTTATATATAAATCAAAGATGAAATCAGAATCTATGGTAATTCTGGAACAAAGGTATATTCTTAGGTAGTGTTTTTTGAGCATATATGTACATTAAGCACTTACATGTCAAATTGATACCCAGTGCCATAAATCTCAGTGCCAGATTGTCATACAATGCCTTGGTAAGGCCACACTTGGAATACTGCATCCAGTTTTGGTCACCACGATATAAAAAAGATGCTGAGAGTCTAGAAAGAGTACAGAGAAGAGCAACAAAGATGATTAGGTGACTGGAGGCTAAAACATATAAGGAACGGTTGCTGGAATTGGGTATGTCTAGTTTAACAAAGAGAAGGACGAGGGGGGACATGATAGCTGTGTTCCAATATCTCAGGGGCTGCCACAAAGAAGAGGGAGTCAAGCTATTCTCCAAAGTGCCTGAAGGCAGGACAAGAAGCAACGGATGGAAACTGATCAAGGAGAGAAGCAACCTAGAACTAAGGAGAAACTTCCTGACAGTTAGAACAATTAACCAATGGAACAAGCTGCCTCCAGAAGCGGTGAATGCTCCAACACTGGAAGTTTTTAAGAAGAGAGTGGACAGCCATTTGTCCAAAATGGTGTAGGGTTCCTGCCTGAGCAGGGGGTTGGACTCGATGACCTCCAAGGTCCCTTCCAACTTTTTCTTCTTCTTCTTCTTCTTCTTCTTCTTCTTCTTCTTCTTCTTCTTCTTCTTCTTCTTCTTCTTCTTCTTCTTCTTCTTCTTCTTCTTCTTCTTCTTCTTCTTCTTCTTCTTCTTCTTCTTCTTCTTCTTCTTCTTCTTCTTCTTCTTCTTATTATTATTATTATTATTATTATTATTATTATTTAGTACACTTCAAAACAGCAATATTTCAGTTCCTCAATCCCTGCAAATTATTTGCATGTTGTTGGTGGGATCATCTTCCCTTTTGCAGCCATTGGATACTGAGGACAGGATGGGAACACCATGAACCTCTCTTTGCAGCTGACTAATTGAAAAGTACAACCCCCCCCCCCATGATTCAGTCTGCTACTATGATTCAGGCTACTATAGCTAGAAAGAAAAAACAATTTAAAGACCACAAGGGTCATTCCTCATTCCAGTCAAAAAATGAAATATTGTTTTTAAATGCCTTAGCACATCCAAGCACACATATCCATGTTTTTAGTATATGTGTGATTGGGCCTTTGTAAAATGGGGGCAACAATTGAGCATTTATAATAAGAGAAAGCTGCCTGGCTATCTAGCGGTTATCTACCTTACATTTTAAAAGTTTCTGCCTTCTCTTGTCATATTTAATGGCATGGAAGTGATATATGACACTTGCACATAATGCTGTAACTATGGACTGACAATGGCTGTTTGAGGCTGATGTGGGCACATTCTTTTTCCCTTCCTGCCCCTCCTCCTGCTCCCCCATTATTGAGCTCTGCCATCTGTGGCTAGGTTGGCTTAGGGTGCAGGAAAAACTGGACACTAGTTTCTGCAGTGCTTTTCAAGGTGGGCAATTTTAAGTAGTGTGGACTTCAACTCCCAGAATTCTCCAGCCAGCATGTTGACCTACAACAGGGGTTTTCAAACTTGGCCCTTTTATGACTTGTGGACTTCAATTCCCAGAATTCCTCAGCCAGGCACGCTGGCTGAGGAATTCTGGGAGTTGAAGTCCACAAGTCATAAAAGGGCCAAGTTTGAAGACCCCTGACCTACAATGTCTGATTTAGAAAAAAAAACTGATCTAGAATGTCTTGACATTCTATAAAGGAATGGATGAAGCATGCCTGACATGCCTTTGGAAAGTAGCAGTCTTCTGGTAGACCGCGGGACTTGTTAGTAAACATATGGTTAAAATAAAATCAACCTCTTTTCATTTTTTTACTTTAAGAAAAAAGGAAAATACTACATTAATAAAAACTAGTTAAATCTTGTAACATGAAATGTAGACCATATAAAAACATATTGTTTTAATTTTGGGAGTTGAAGTCCACAATTCTTAAACGTTGCCAAGTTTGAAAAGCGTAACTATTATGTTTTTTCCAAAAGTTGTGTTATCCTATGTATTAATGTGGAGCCAAAAAAGGATCATGAAGGAACATGACAAAAATCATGCAGATAAAAGAACCCTCAAATGTCTTAAAATACCAGCAGAAAAAGCTTTGATCTGTCCTTTTTCAAACATTCATTGAGGAATTCAATACAAATGAAACAAAATGTTCTGATAAATTAACTTCATCTCTAAATCATAGGAAGTGTATTTCCCATTTCTTAAAACTTTGGTATATTAATGGTACAGTTATTAACTCTATCCATATGTTTTATTGAGCTATTGTGGTTACATTACTTCCATCTGTTTTATTTCACCAATAAACAAAGATAATATCATTAAGCAAATGTTCAAGAGTCTTTCACTGGATCCAGGGGGGGGGGGGAAAGGAAGGCTGTGGGTTGATTTAAAAGGGAAGAAAAATTACATTGCTGGTTCTGCCTCCAAAAACTCAAAATGTTTTGTTTTTGCCAACAAAGGGTTTGGCAGATTTATTACCTTTTTTATGACTTTGGAAGGAAGAATGTGCCATTTTTTCCTATTCAGTGCTATTTTGGCCCCTTGGGATAATTCCAGGTGCAACCACTTGCGGACAACTCTTTCTCTGGTCACAATTATTAATGTGGGATATTCTGGAGCTGGAGTAAAAGCGGTAAGCGTTCTCTGCCAGATCCCTTCTAGCTCAAGTGACAGGAAGGCTGATTGACTTGTTATAGGATACCAGTAGCTTCTGTGCAGTGGGGTGGAGAGTGGTCCAGGGTTCCGTGCTTAATGCATTACAGGGTGCCCTCTGCCCTAGTGCCCTGTCAGAGAGAAAACTTCTTGAAAACAGTCCCTTGTTTAACTATCACACAGGTGATTAGAAAGATAGGTGAAGCTACATTCCCCAGGGTGGGTCCTTCTTCCATGGACTGGGATTGGTGGTAGTTTTTCCTACCTGATGCTGCTTTTGGGAGAGAGGGGAAACAAAGTCAGTGGAATCTGCCAATTTCTCCCCTGAAATTGTCCTGCAATAAAATTATAATTTGCAAGTCTCTTTCCTTTGGCAGATTCAAACTTGTCTGTTGGGACAACACAAATTACTTAGTGAGTTTCCTGTTGGCTTAGGGACAGGAGAAATGCACTGTACTTCATTAGCACTTAGGAAGAGCTTACAGATGTCCTCTCCGATCTCTTATCTGGCATACCTGTGTATCTACACCAGGGGTCTTCAAAGTTGGCCCTTTTATGACTTGTGGACTTCAACTCCCAGAATTCCTCAGCCAGCGTGCCTGGCTGAGGAATTCTGGGAGTTGAAGTCCACAAGTCATAAAAGGGCCAACTTTGAAGACCCCTGATCTACACCTATGAATAAATGTAGCTTATAAAGTTAAACTAGGAAATTCTGATTCTTCTAGGTAGTTCTTCTTTAAAACTTGATACAGTCCAGATGTGGACCATTTTTGATGCCGGGATGGGCAGAAAGCAGGTCTGGATGTGCAACAGAAAAGTATTGGCAAAGGTTTCTGATTCATTGGTTTGATAATTCTGTCAGCGAAAGAATACTGTTGAAATTAAGCAAGTTGAGTAACTGGGAATAGATTTTCTTTTTCTTTTCAGATTTGCTTTTTTATTTTTATTTTCTCTATTTAAATTGCAACCGTATAAGCAGTAGATTGTAGATCATTAAATTCAAAGAACCTTCTTTTTGCAGAAACATTCATGGGCTTGTATTCCAAGATAGTAATCCTATACTTCATTTATCTGAAACTCAACTCTTCTAAACTCAAATGTTCAGTATGCTTTAGGAAAGGAAAGGAGAAAAAGGAAAGGAAAGGAAAGGAAAGGAAAGGAAAGGAAAGAAAGGAAAGGAAAGGAAAGGAAAGGAAAGGAAAGGAAAGGAAAGGAAAGGAAAGGAAAGGAAAGGAAAGGAAAGGAAAGGAAAGGAAAGGAAAGGAAAGACTGTTGCCTCTGAGCAGCCGGTTTAAAAATTCTCGTAATAGTCTTGATGTTCCTTGCTTTTTTTCTAACTGCTTCCAGCTAGTTAACTTTATTGCACATGGAACACTGCATTAATAACATCAGTTAAGCTCTCCCAAGGTGGTGAATATCATAGGTCGCAAGAATAAAAAAAAAGAACCACCCTGGTCCTCCAATTACTTGCTTGCAAAAACCTTGAAGAAGCAGTTTTAACCAAGTAAATAACATGTGCCTGACCTAAGAGTAGGTCTCTGAACACCTCTGTTGATGCTTCCAGTCAAGGGCACAGAGTCAGCATGAGGCCTTTTGCTAGTTTTCTTTACACATGCCGTGTTTTGCATTGATTTTTTTTTTTGAACTGGAGGCGAATCTTCCACATTTTGTGCTGATCTTTGATTTTAAGCAAATAATGACCGGCTTTGGCTTAGCTTAAAGAAGAGAATGTATCAATGCTGCCTCTGACTGCCAACACAGCTACCGTAGCAAGTTAGCAAGGCAGGAAAAGTTGGTTTATCTTACTTTTTGCTTTGGTATCAAAATATAATAGTGCCAACTACAAGCTGCCAACTCCAGTTCTTAAAGTACTATTTATTGGGAAAAAAGCAGAATTGGCTGCATTTTGCAGCGTACTAATTAATAATTTATATTTTATGAATCCCAATAGCTGGATTTATATGACATATTAAACCAGAAGAAACAACTTACCTTCATAATGCATCTGGACAGTTGCTGATTTAATTTTCTCCAAATAGGACCATTCAGTCAAGCATGTAGATGGTCATATTTTCTTTAAACCCCTTCACTCCAGCAGGACAGTCTATGGCAGGGGTCCCCCAACCCCCAGTCCGTGGGCCAGTACCGGGCCGCAGCATGCTAGCAACCGGTCCGCACAAACAAGCAGAGCCCCATCCGCGAGATGCAAACAGCACACAAAACCACGCACTCCGGTCCGCGGAAAAACTTCTCTCCACGGAACCAGTCCCTGGCGCCCAAAAGGTTGGGGACCTCTGGTCTATGGCTTAAAAGCCTCTTCACACCTTTTTATTTTTTCTGCGGAGAATGAAATACTATATGTGTAATAGAATTACTTGAGATATTATAAAAAGTTACACAGTGTAAGTAATCTTTTTAGCAACAGTATCCTTTAGCTTGCACTCAACTCCTAGTTAGTTCATGGCTATGTTGAGTAGATTTCATGGCAACCAGCCATGCAGAAGCCTTTTCTTTAAATTCAGACCCCTTCTTCCTCTTTCTCTTAGCAGAACATGGACAAGGCAAAGATTGTTGTTGTTGGTGCTGGTCTGATCGGCTTATCCACCGCTGTGTGCATTTCAGACTCCATTACAAACTGCAGTGTGTCTGTCATGGCTGATAGATTTTCTCCTAACACGACCAGTGACGTTGCTGCAGGAATGCTTATCCCACATCTTTATCCAGGCAAGCAAAATTTACACTTCGGAAAGCAAAATCTGAAGTTGTTCAAGTTACTTATATTATACCTATTTTTTCCAGTTTTTATTTTGTAGCCCCCAAATCAATATTCTAGGAAGTACAGCTGCAATTTCAAGGGATACTTGAAAGCTATTACTTTTCCTGGGCAATGTTAAGGTTTGCCGAATAAGTGTTACAAAGTTCCCAAATAAATTGTCCATTTTGGGAATAATAGTTTCCTGCCATTTTACACATGCCATTCTAGTTGTACATATATATTATATTCCATGACACAGTTGTTGATGATGATGACAATGATAACACAAATTGTGTTTGGCAATAGGTTCATAATACATGGATATGTTCTACAGTTGGCCTATTTGGAACGTTCCTACTTCATCTATAAATGTTCATGTGATTTTTGATTTACCCTCCTCATTTCTTGCATTAGACTCTACAAAGAGGGAATCTCAATTAGGTAAAAATGTGATGCTGGGTTGTTGCACTTGCTCTCCTTCCAATATGTAAGCGATTTAGTCAAATTCTGAATGGTATCAATAACAGAATAACCAGGAATGGGAGAAGCTTTGTTGGAGCCATTTTTTTTTTTTGCTCAGGATACTCTTTACGGTTGCCCTCATTTTGTGAGAAAAATGTAGCACACTTAAAAGATCTCCTCTTTCATTGTTTAGAAATTACAAATGGGATGGCCTACATGCCCTGTAAAATCACCAAGTGAAGATTGCCTCAAAGGTTGCCCATTGTGCATGCCATTGTGCCTCAATGTCCATGCAACAGCCTCTTCTTTATTCTGAATTCTTGTCCAGAGGGCAGGACAAGAAGTAATGGGTGGAAGCTTGTTAAAGAGAAATCCAACCTAGAAATAAGGAGAAATGTTCTGACAGTAAGAACAATTAATCAATAGAATAGCTTGCCTCCTGGAATTGTGGGTGCTCCATCATGAGAGATTTTCAAAAATACACTGGACAACCATTTGGGATCATACAAGGCTCCAGCCTTGAGCAGGGGGTTAGAATAGAAGTCCTCTCAGGTCCCTTCCAGCCGTATGATTCTATGCTCTATAAATTCTGTAACTACCTCTGCATCTCACCGCAAGTACTAGCCATTTATCTCTGGAGCTAGTGCAGGGGTGTCAAACTCACCACGTTACATGACGTGTCACGACGTATGGCGACATTTTCCCCATTGCCGGAGCTGGGGTGGGCACGGTTTCGGCATGATGCATCCAGTCCGCGGGCCGGCAATTTGACATCCCTGAGCTAGTGGCTCCTGTTTTCAGCTGCATTTGTAGTTAGACAAGAAGAATCAACCATCATTTTATGCAATTAGCCTCTATGCAAACCAAACTATTGTCTCACATCACTTTATTCCACTTCTTTAGCTAAATGTGGAGAAATGGCTTATTAGGAAGAGTTCTGCTCTTGCTGGAGGAGAGGAGCGGTAAAAAGACCATCATGATTCCCCCTCTACAACTCCTTGTGTTTTTGGAAAATTTATCCTGGAGATCTAGATTATCTTCCAAAATAACATAAATAGTATGGGGAATTTTTTTTTGGGGGGGGTGCGTGGGTGTTTCCAGGACACCATCTCTGTCCCTCTCCTCCTGTGTGGAATTTCTGCTTGATTCTCAAAACCTTCCATTAGCAGTTTGTATCCAATGCATAAATTTCAGTGCAGCCCGTTTTATGTCTGCTCTTTCTGGATTTTCTTCAAATGCTTTCCCTCCGTTTGAAATGTGTTTTCTTTCTTCCCTGCAGGCACACCTGTTCATCAGCAGAAGCAGTGGTTTAGGGAGACTTTTGACCATCTGTTATCCATCTGTGATTCCTCAGAGGCCTCAGAAGCTGGGATTCATTTGGTATCTGGGTGAATATAGAGTTCATTAATGCTTTTGTGATTTCTTTCGGCATTGTGCTGAGCAAGCCTCTTTATTAGGGCAAACTCGGGAGGCTTATGATACCGGTGAGGACCAGGAGAGAACCCTAGTCTTGAGTTCTGCAGAAGAAAAACAGAATGCAAACACTTATTTTAGAATTATATCTTCGTGACCCTTAAACTGGGTTCAGAATTTATTTAGGGAAACGTATTCAGAGGCTCTGGGGCAAATGTGGAGTTACGTTCAACTATAGACTGGCTTACCCTCTTTTGCTTGCACAAAACAGTGTTTTTGTATAACTAACTCTAAGATATTTATAGAACTCTGGATTACTGTTATTATTAATCTTTTCCCCTCCCCCCCTGCCTTTCTTTAACAGAGTTATTGGAAAATTCCGGTCTGTGGGTAGAACCTCTTGCTTACCCTTTTAAAATAAGAAAACAGGGAATGTATGCAGTTGCAGAAGTTTGGACACCCTTGCAGTCAATACTTTGTGACTCCTTCTGTTTTTCTGAGCACTTTTGTGTGCTGTTCTGAGGTAAACTAAATGACGGCTGCTCTAGAGCAGTCCTTGGTTCACACTCCAGAATGGCCAGTTGCCCCTGCTGGGATCTACATACTGCTTCTGTAGCTGTAGGATGGCAAAGTTGCCAGGGGAGACTTAATTCCAGTCAAACTCATCACCAAGAGGCCCTGTGTGACCAGGTTCATTCTTATTTGGATTCCTCAGATGTATTCTATGGAATTCAAACCCTTTACCAGGAGTTAAACTCATAGACCAGGGGTCTTCAAACTTGGCAACTTTAAGACTTGTGGGCTTCAATTCCCAGAATTCCTCAGCCAGCCAGGGCTGGCTGAGGAATTCTGGGAATTGAAGCCCACAAGTCTTAAAGTTGCCAAGTTTGAAGACCCCTGTCATAGACCATCACACTTTAGATGACTATATATGTTGCATTAGCTTTAAGAGCTATCCAATTCCTAAGGCTCAGCAGCTGCAGGAAAGGATATCTAGAAACTCCATCAGAATTGTGTGTATACAGTTCACTTTCCCTTAAGCTCTCCAAGCAGAGGGATAACATTACATGACCCCATGTACTATACCCCACGTGTGGGAAGTCATATAAAACTCCATACAGCTCTAGCAGAGGTTTTTCTTGGTTTTCCCCATTCTTGTTTTTTTCCTGACTTTGTGAGTTCAGTTTAACACTTTTAAAACAATATTTCTCCTAGTTAAAGTTGCGCCCTGGAATCATTTAATAGCCTTCTCCTATTTTATAAGAGTGAATTATCTTTATTTTCTAAGGCTTAGATCAGACATGTCAAACACAAGGCCCGGGGGCCAGATGCGGCCCGCGAAGTGGTTTCATGTGGCCTGCGAAGCCATCCTGGAAACAGTGAGGGAACGGCCCCCGCTGCCTTGGCCCTGGCCCAGGCCAGCCGGGAGCCAATGTACACTTTTGTGGTGGCCAGCTATGCTGAAACGCATTCAGCCTTAGCTCCACAAGGCCGTTTAGAAACAGTGAGGAACCAGCCCCTGCCATGTCGGCCCCCCCCCGGGTGCATGCTGGGGAGGTGTCACCCTTTGTGAGGAATGAAGAAATGCACCATCACCTGGAAGTGGCCAGCAAATGACCCTCGCCTACTTCACATATCCGGCTTGATGGACTTTGCCCTGGTCCCACCCCCTTCTGCCAGAGACCCTCAGATCTGTCCCATTCGTGCCCAGGCCCCCAGAGGCACCCTTGATGTGAATGATGTAGAGCTGGCCACGCCCACCCAGTAGGCCACACCCACTCCACACCCCCCCAGTAGGCTACACCCACCCTGGCTACACATCCCCGCCCCCCGCCCCCGAGGGCAACCGCAGTGCTGATGCGGCCCTCAGTGAAATTGAGTTTGACACCCCTGGTTTAGATAGAGGCTTAGAGGAGCCTGTGAGTATTGAAAGTAGACAATCACAACATGACAGGTTAAATGCTAGCCACAGAATGGCTGTAGCCTACTGAGTCATTCATTTCTTCAAGCCTGATTCACAGCCTTATAGTGACCACAACTATAACAGCAACAACAAACTAGCACTGAGACAACTGGAATAGTATCCAAACTATCTACATATTCACTGTTTTCTTATTTTGAATTTGTAAACAGTAACACATGAATAGCAAATATGTATTCAGACTTGCAGAAATATATTTTTAATTATGGACCATGTAGAAGCTGTAGCAGGTTTTATCTGTTTAAAGATAATTGAAACATACAGTTTGACTGGTGGTGCCTAAACATCATATTAACATGTGGATTAGGAACTCTGCTGGTTTTATTGGGTGAATTTTTACAAACTTGATTTTGAAAAATTATTTCATGGCAGGGAGAAACTCTTAACTCCTAGAATGTCTATGTTTACACTTTTTATTCTTTTGCATATGAACAAGCTGGCAAATATTTAAGGCCATTGCTGAGGAGAAGACCCCATTCTGGTCTGATGTGGTTCTGGGCTTTCGCTCAATGACTGAAAAGGAACTGAAAAAATTTCCACAGCACAAATATGGTCAAGCTTTTACTACACTGAAATGTGATTGCCCATCATACTTAATTTGGCTGGAGAAAAGGTATGGGTATTGATTCACTTTTTTTAGACTGAAATGTAGCAGTACAATAAAGAAATAAATGATCTAAATCAGGGGTTCCCAACCAGGGGTGCTTGCACCCCCCCTGGGGGTGCTAGACGATATTCCAGGGGGTGCGAAAACTCGGCTTTTCAAAATTATAGTTATATGCATAATTCATTGCCGTTATTTTGAACTTTTGTAAGGGGTGTGAGAATATATCAGAAGCATTCCAGGGGTGCAGGGTATCGAAAAGGTTGGGAACCACTGATCGAAATCATTTGGGGCATTTTACACGTAATCCTTCATTTTCCCACTCCGTTGAACCTTTCCTGTCAATATTATAGGTCAACTTTATAATGCAGGACCAGGATAAGATCCCAGCAAGCAAATAAAATATAATCTTTTGTCAGTTAAGGTTTCCATCTTGAGCATGCCTCTTTTTAATATAGTATTCACAAATTAACTTTTACACATAGATTCAGGGATAAGAGGGAATTTTTCTTATTAAAAATCTACAAGTTACTATTAACGGGTAATTGTAGGCAAGTAATTTTAAAAGATGTCCCACCAAGAGTAAAATTCCTCTCAGTCAGACCTATGACTTTAAAAGCAGGAATCAGCAATTGTGCCACTCTGCCCTGACAATATTTCCTAGGTATGTGTTTTTTCTTCACCACCGCACAGTACATCATATCCAACAAAATCTGGGAAATTAGAATATGAGAAATGGCAAAGTTAGAAGGAAATACTTGTTACACCAGCTTGCATTCAGGAGAAAGCTTCAGATTCCAAAGAGTGTAACATTTTGGTGTCTGTCCTTTTGTCAAGTCAGTAAAGTGGACTGTCTAACAAGGTCAAGTAGAAGACCATTTATTATAGATAATAATAATAATAATAATAATAATAACAATAACAATAACAATAACAATAATAATGTTGGAAGGGACCTTGGAGGTCATCTAGTCCAATCCCCTTCTCAGGCAGGAAACCCTATACTATTTCAGACAAATGGCTGTCCAGTCTCTTCTTAAAGACTTCCAGTGTTGAAGCATTCACCGCTTCTGGAGGCAGCTTGTTCCACTGATTAATTGTTCTACTGTCAGGAAGTTTCTCCTTAGTTCTAGGTTGCTTCTCTCCTTGATTAGTTTCCACCGATTGCTCCTTGTCCTGCCTTCAGGCGCTTTGGAAAATAGCTTGACTCCCTCTTCTTTGTGGCAGCCCCTGAGATATTGGAATACTGCTATCATGCCCCCCTCATCCTTCTCTTCATTAAACTAGACATACCCAATTCCAGCAGCCTTTCCATATATGCTTTAGCCTCCAGTCTCCTAATCATCTTTGTTGCTCTTCTCTGTACTCTTTCTTGAGTCTCAACATCTTTTTTACATCGTGGTGACCAAAACTGGATCTTAATGTGCCTAAATTAATTCTGTTCTGAATCACTATTGCAAAGTACTTTTTCTCCTTTTTCTCTAGGCATCATATAGCATTTGCATCTGCACTTAGGACTGGACCTAAACTAGTTCCTTTCATCTTACATCAAGGATACCTTTTATGCCTAAATAATACACGTATGAGTTTATCAGCCACCAACTTGTTGGGCAAGCTGATGTTCTTTGAGATTTTTTCCCAGCCTGATGCTATCTGGTGATAATGCTGGCTGGATAGGATAGGCTGGATAGTGGTGGCCCAACATATCTAGAGGCACTCTGGTCAGGAAGACAGCTTTTGTGTTATAGGACAGAGATCCCTTTTAAATATTTGGACATTTTTACTATTTTGTATTCAAGAGTGAGGTGATGGAGAGTACAAGTCAAATAATGCCAACAGTTAGATGGTCATTAGGTTGTATTGCTGTTTTGTACACCGTACTCAGCTCTGGGCTTGTTTTACAGTAATTATCCACAAGTGCTTTTTCTTCTCCCAGTCCTACCTGTTGTCTCTTGGGACACACAGGCCCTGTCATGTTTAATTTTTTAGAACAACACTGAACACAGTACTGATACTCAGTGAAGCTGCAGGATCCATTTAATATTTATCAGGTGGGCTTATGAGCAGAGACCTCTGCTGCCTCTCATTTCTGTTTTACTCTTTTGTGATTTCCCACAGGTGTTTCCCTTCCTCAGTGCAATGATGTGGCACAAACCCCATTGAATAGAGGGCCGATAGATCCAGGTCCAGTGAGCTGAAAAACACGATTACAATTTCTGCTGATAAATGTGCAATTTATTAAACATCATTTCAGTGTCCCAGCCACTATTTCTGGTACTTTATCAAAAGACACCTATAGGGAATCACTAACCACGTGGCTGGAAGGCATGAATCACTATAGTGCAGAGGTCCTCAAACGTGGCCACCTTAAGACTTGCGGACTTCAACTCCCAGAATCTGGCTGGGGAATTGAAGTCCACAAGTCTTAAAGTGACCAAGTTTGAGGACCCATGCTAGAGTGGATAATAAGAATTTTCATTGGGAGGCAAGGTAGCGTAGCTTGCAAGTATATTCAATTATAAAAAGTTCTGCCAAGTTCAGATTTTAACACGATTGCATGTTGGCACAAACTGGGAAATGGTTTAACAAATATGCCCTGTGACGATATTGTTTAATATCAAACCAAGATTCACATGCTTCATTAAGCAGTCCAGAGCTCTGGGATGAATGCTCTGGGTAGCTAATCAGGCAGAAGTTTGTTCCTCTGTAGAAAGTTGTAATGGTTGCTTTTTTATTAACTGGGCAAATTTGCCAAATCAGACTCCTCAGAATGTTGGGCCAAAGAGGATTGTGTTTTTGAGCAAAAACCCAACCGTACGTTTATCCACTAGCTTCCCAATCCATATCGTAAAGAAGAATAGACATTTCTTATAGAATCCTGTGAATTTCTACTGCAAAAATAAAGATTTGGGACATTTTGGCTTGAGAGTGAAACTAACATTTGCCAAGAAACAAAGTAGACCAATTGATTGACTCCTAATGCTTGGCAAAGGCTCTCTTGCTTTATTTATATAAAGCATCCTTCTCCTCTTCAATTGCTATTTCCTCTCTTGGCAAATAGAGACAGGGAGAAACAATTTCTGCCTGAAAAGTCTGTCCTTCTTCTAGTTGAATTTAACTTTTTTTTCAAAGAGATACTGTGATTATAGACCACCTAAATTTCATTAAGTTTCAATTTGTTCCCATTTGCTAGTTTAGATTATATTAGCCTAGATTCCCTTTTACACCAACTAATAGTAAAGGGCTGTATAATCAGGGGTAGGCAACCTTGGCTCTTTTATGACTCGTGGACTTCAACTCCCAGAATTCCTGAGCCAGCATGGCTCAGCTTAGAAACCTCTCCCTTTCCTCTCAGCATGGCTGGCTCAGGAATTCTGGGAGTTGAAGTCCACGAGTCATAAAAGAGCCAAGGTTGCCTACCCCTGCACTAGACCAATACATGCAAACTAAGATCTAACCAAAATATCAGTCCTGTACTGTCTGACATACTGTAAAGGCAAAGAGGCACAGGGAAACTTTTATGCACCATTGGTTTCATCATGATTTTCATAGAAATCAGAATCTGTTTGAAACAGATTTTGTGCAGTTTGGCTCCCTCGGTTGGATGACACTTCTACATTACGCAGTACCCTGAAACTTAGTTACACAATGGCCATGTGGTATTAAGCCTCAATATACAAAAACCTGCCATTTTTTATGGGTATGTAGAACTCAATGTGATTCTTTGGATCCCAACTCAACACTTTTTGTGGATCCATATTAAAGAAGGGATCCAATCCCAGTGGCAAAAGAGGATCTATAATTAGCTGGACGTTTCTCATAACGCTATTCAAAATCTTTTCTTCTCTCCAAAAACACAAATCCTTCCTTTAGAAAAATACCACTAGTCATAATTTTAATTGCTAATTGAATAATAGCTTTTCAGCATTGAGATATTATATCATTTTGATGAGTGCTTTTTCTATTAGCCGGACTTGTAGCTGAAAGCTGATAACAAAAGGCAATAGGATATATCCCGCACTGTTTTCCTACATGCATATTTCCTCCTGGTTGTCATTGCGATGGGATTTGTGCCATAGGTATCTGGTAGAACCCACAATGACACCCCATCTGAATTACACAGTTTGCATCCTGTGATATAATATGGTACAAATGAAGCACAGTTCAAAATGTGTTCATTTGTGTCACGATGTTGATGACGGACAGACACACATACGTGATTTGGTCTCTCTTTACTCATAGCAGTAATTGTGAGAGGGACCTCGGAGTCCTAGTGGACAATCACCTAAATATGAGCCAGCAGTGTGCTGCAGCTGCCAAAAAAGCCAACACAGTGCTAGGCTGCATTAACAGAGGGATAGAATCAAGATCACGTGAAGTGTTAATACCACTTTACAATGCCTTGGTAAGGGCACACTTGGAATACGGCATCCAGTTTTGGTCACCACAATGTAAAAAAGATGTTGAGACTCTAGAAAGAGTACAGAGAAGAGCAACAAAGATAATTAGGGGAACTGGAAGCTAAAGCATATAAGGAACGGTTGCTGGAATTGGGTATGTCTAGTTCATAGGTCGGCAACCTGCGGCTCTGGAGCCGCATGTGGCTCTTTGAGCCTTCCCCTGTGGCTCCCAGCCTCCTCTGCCATTTGCAGAGAGAGACAGAGAGAGGCACTTGCACTTCCCTGCTTCTCTGTCTCTCTCTGTCTCTACGTTTGTGTTTATGTGTGTGTGTGTGTGTATGTGTGTGTGTAAAAGAGAGTGGACTCACTGTGCTCTCCAACAAGCTGAAAATCCTTTTGGGCGTGGCTCCTCCCTTTGCTGCGTTTCTGCAGGAAGCAGGAAGGGCAGGAGAGAGCTAGCTAGCCCATCATTGTCCTTGCATTCCCCTCCCTCTCTTCCATGTTGTTCTTTTCACTGGGGGTTCCTAGGTGTAAGCTACTCAATCCTCCCTTACTGCATACTTCATTCAGGCTCCAATCCACTCCTCCTGCCCCATTAGGTTGTAAGTCGGGCGTTTCTCTCTGCTCCGTATCTCCCACCTTCCTCCCCCTTTTTTCCCGTACACGGCACCCGTCTGTATGTCATTCCCCCCAATCTCTCTTCCCCTGTCCCCTTCCTCAGCATTCCCTATATCTGTCATGTCCGGGATGTCCTGGCGCTTGATCTGTTGTTGACGGAACCCCCAGTGAAAAGAACAACGTGGAAGAGAGGGAAGGGAGTGCAAGGAGAATGATCACCCGAGAAAGGAGGGGGAGGACCCCGCTCAGCCCAAGAATTGGTGATGAGGGGGTGAATGGCAGTACATGTATAGGAAAGAGGAATAGGAAAGGGTTGGATACTAGTGTCAAGGATACGTCCAGAATACAATTTAATCAGCTGGGGCCAATGACGAGGTCCAGGAGCCGGATGCAGATGCTGGGTAATCTTATATAAGTTGTTCCCATTGACTGACTTCAAACCCTGACGATGTCGGAAGTTTCCGACGAAAGCTCGGTATCAAATTTTTCCAGTGTGGATTTTTCCTGGTGGTCATCATTATATATATATAATGATTATATATATAAGATGATAAATATATATATAAGGTAAAAAAGGATATATGCAGTGTTATCTTCCTTTTAGATATCAAAAGGGTTTTGCGGCTCCTAGTGTTTTGTTTTTGGTGGGAAACGGTGTTTTGGGTTGCCTACCCCTGGTCTAGTTTAATGAAGAGAAGGACGAGGGAGGACATGATAGCAGTGTTCCAATATCTCAGGGGCTGCCACAAAGAAGAGGGAGTCAAGCTATTTTCCAAGGCGCCTGAAGGCAGGACAAGAAGCAATGGGTGGAATCTAATCAAGGAGAGAAGCAACCTAGAACTAAGGAGAAACTTCCTGACAGTTAGAACAATTAACCAGTGGAACAACCTGCCTCCAGAAGTTTTTAATGCTCCAACGCTGAAAGTTTTTAAGAAGAGACTGAACAGCCATTTGTCTGAAATGATATAGGGTTTCCTGCCTAAGTAGGGGGTTGGACTAGATGACCTCCAAGGTCCCTTCCAACTTTACTCTATTATTATTACTTCAATTTTGCATTTCAAATTTGTGATCTCACTCTTTGAACTATATGATCTAAGTAAAACATGACCCATAGAGGATTCAAAAGTGCCATATTTTTACCTCTGACATATTCTTTATAGGCTGAAAGAAAATGGAGGCCAGGTGCACGCTAGGAAAATAGAAGATCTCTGGGAGCTATACCGTGACTTTGACATTGTAGTAAACTGCTCAGGCATTGGTTCCCGAAAACTTGCAGGAGACCTAGAGGTACACCCCATCAGAGGGCAAGTTCTCAAGGTTCATGCTCCTTGGATCAAGCACTTCATTCGCGATGGTGATGGTCTGACCTACATCTATCCAGGGATACACAATGTAACATTAGGTGGGATAAGAGAAAAAGACAACTGGAATTTGTCCCCAGATCCCATTACCAGCAAAAATATATTTGATAGATGTTCCACACTTGAGCCTTCACTTCGGACAGCGGAGAATATACAAGTGAAGGTGGGCCTGAGGCCATCTCGGTCAGCTGTGAGGCTACAGAAGGAGGTACTGACCCAGAAGAGTGAGAAGTTGCTGGTGGTTCACAATTATGGACATGGAGGAGGTGGCTTTTCAATACACCAGGGTACTGCCAAGGAGGCAACTTGGTTGGTTAAGGAGTGCCTTGAAACCCTGGCAATACCTGGGCGTAAAGCAAAGCTGTAAATAAGAAAGAAAAAAAATTCTCTTTGGATCCTTAGCAGTCTGGTAGAATTAGGATCTTGGGTGTGAAGTAAAATCTGGAGGAATGTCATCCAGCTGATTATATGCCAGTCACTTAATTGCTCAGTGCTTGTGACCCTCTTAGGAAAGGATAAAGTGCTAAGACTGAAGAGAAGAGAAGAAGGACCACCTGCTAGGTTTCACTGATCAGGAAGCCCTTAGCTTAGAACTAGCACCCTTTAGCTTTTTACAGCTAATTCATGGGAAGCAATCACTCCAATTGTATATATAGGTGGTCCATTAGTTTAAAAGAAGATATGCTGTTGTACAGTTCATCTGTGGACATGGAGGTAGCTTTGCAATCCCAGTCTAAAAGCACAGAATCTAGCCCAGCGGTTCTCAACCTGTGGGTCGCGACCCCATTTGGGGTCGAACAACCGTTTCACGGGGATCGCCAAGCACCACAGTCCGCCATTTTTTTGGTCGGCCATTTTTTTCCCTATCGTGATGCGGGCCATCGCGCCGCGCATGCGCGATGCGCCCCGTCGCGCCACGCATGTGCGGTGCAGGCCCGCCATTTTTTTTGGTCGGCCATTTTTTTCCCTATCGCGATGCGGGCCGTCGCGCTGTGCATGTGCGGTGCGGGCCCGCCATTTTTTTTGCGCGATGCGGGCCGGGGTCGCGCCACGCTTGCGCAGCGTGGGCCGGGGTCGAGCCCCGGAAAAGGTTGAGAACTGCTGATCTAGCCCAAAGGGGCCACTGGAAGTTAATTATTGCAATAACTGTGAATGTTAATTCTGTGATATCTTTCATGTTTTGGTTGCATCTGGCTTCAAAGCCTGTGGTTTGAAGTTCCTTCATTACCCAAAAGCCCTTTTTACCCACAGTAAAACGCTTTCAGTATTTTAGTGTCCCTGCTATGATTGGGCAGTGGGTTTGTGTGTCATTATCCAAAGAAAAAGCAGGTTTGGGAAGCACCGGGTTAACGTGTTGAATTAGGAACTAGGGAGAACCCATGTCAACTCCAGTATCGCTAGGGATTTTAGCTTGATCATGTTCATTCCCAGCTCAGTCTAGCTTATTGGGGAAGAGGGGAGAAAGGAGTGCTATATAAGCCCCCAAGAGCTTTTAAATGAAAGGAAGGTCAGAAATCAAAGAAGTGAATAAACATGAAGGGAGATAAAAAAGATTTCTTGTTGGGCTGGAACTCTGCTTACACAAGAATGGTGCTAGTTTTTTGTCCACCTTCAGCTCCTTTGGCCCTCAATTCCAACCAAAATTTCACCCTCCCTGGGCCTTTTGCTGTCCTCTAGATGTACTTATCTTTACAATTTATGCATTGTCAAGATTATTTGAGGTGGGAGATACTTCCAATTTAATCTACCGAATCCCCTGCCTCTGTGATACATAGGGGAAAGCTAATCACCAGATTGCAAGAACACAAGCAAATGGTCAGATCAGGAAACCCAAACTCATTGGTAGCCTCACACTGGTGATGAACCAGGACACACATTTAGTTTTGCACCTACTAAGATTGTTGGATGAGCAAGCACAAAAACAGCCAGGGAAATGATTGAAGCCTGGGAAACAGGCCATCAAGTCAACAGGAGTGCTGATTTACCACCAGCCTATTTAAGTACTTAGAAGACGAGGGCTGGGCAGCACAAGCAAACAACAGCCAATGACGTACAAGCCAGCCATCAACACATCCCAGTCAACATCTAAAAAACCACATACCACAGGCACTATAAATACACATAGAACAGCTCATACTCTGCTAGAGAGAAGTTCCCTGAGGATGGGCTCCAGCACAAGTCTGAAAACTTGGAAGACTAAGCCTCTCGTCCCGGTGACTGAACCAGATTGGATCCTACAACATTAACTTGGGAAACGTATATTTGCCTTTGTTCGTACTTGTCTCCAGATGCTATTAATTGTCAATAAATATGTCAAGATGCCATATGAAAATGTGGGGCCCTGTACCCTAATACTGTTGGATCGGAGGGTATCCAGGTTGGAAGGCTGCCTTACCAATTCATGTCATCATCACTCAGTGGATGGAGCCTTCAGGAGATAGGTATCTAATTCAAATGTGAATTATCTTGCATATTCAAAATCTTTTGTCAAATTTCTAGGATGAAATACGTATGTGGCAGCTTGAGTTTGATTACCAAATACTGTATTTTAACATGCATACATAATTGACTGAATCAGTTAACAGCTTGCACCTAGAAGTATGCCATGATCTTTGTTCATCAGTGAAATAAAATGTACTTCTTCTAGTGGCTTATCTTTTCTATCATTTCTGTGTGCACATCTTTTCTCCTTCTGCCAGAAGAGAGCAGTATTGGATCAGTCACTTATTTGGCTATTCTTCAAAACTTAACTTCTTGTATTTTCCTGCATGCCCCCCCAAGCAAGGAAGGACACCTTAAAATGACCACCTCTTATTTAAACACACACAGACACCACCCTCTCCTCCCAATGGACCACAGTGGACCACAATGTATCAGAAATGTGTGTTGTGTTAGGGCTAACATATCTGGGATACACAAATCCACCTGGCTGTTAGATTGCAGCAAAAAGACTGAGAAAACTAACTCTTGGTTGCTATCTAGTCAGTATCTGCATTTTTGCAGATGAGACCCAGTATCCTATCTTCTGCTGGGACTCTCAGAATGGGACTCTCTCGTTTATTCCAGTGAGCTTGTTGTTAACTCCAACGTAGAGCACTATTTACTATGAATAGAAGAGGTGAAAAGTTGCAAACTAGGCCAATATAATGTCTTCCACTAAGGTCAACTCTTTACAAGAGGTTCATAGAGTGACTCTGGGTGGTGTACAGATAGGTCTTTGCTGCCTTCAGGATCATCTGATCCAGGTAAAATATGCCCACCCGCTCACTATCCCGATCAAGAGGACATGCTGAAAATCAGGGTACCCGAAAGCAAGGCTTTTCAGTAACAGCATCTCTGTGCTGGAATATCTGACACCCCCCCCCCATGAGAGTTTAGTCTGACTCCTCTGCCTACATTTTGGAAGGCAGTGGGGACTTCTGCAAGACAAGTAGAAGTGGGGACTTGTCTGCACGGGGGAAGAAAGCGTCATTTAGAGAGGCATTTTTAACTTTCCAAAGTTTATCTTTTAATAATATTAATTATCTAGATTCCGTGGAGTATGTGACACATAGATGAAAGCATAAATGATTTTTAAAACATTGAACTATCCATGAACCATGCTTAATCTTAACTAATTTTTGTTTCCATCATTGTCATTTGGCTGCTTCTATGAGGGAGAAATCAAAATCTCAATGTAAGAGCTGAAATTGTTTTATGGAATCATTAGTGAAAAGAGCAACTCAGCTCACTGAGTCTAAGGATACCTCTGCAGTACTCCAGATGAACAATGCATGCTATTAGTGTTTTTTAAAAAATAAATATCTTTATTACCTTCTAGTGGTTATCCGTAGGGTTATTGAGATTGAATGTCTTGAGTAAATGGGATATGCAAAGCTATCTAGAATAGACACTCTGTCTACTGTACTTGTTATTATCCTCCTTTTTCTAAGCAACTCAGAGCGGGGGGGGGAGGGAGAGAGGCTGAAACAGGTACTTAAATATGTTTTTCTTGACTTGATAAAGAAGCTACAGTATTTGAAATTGATGACGCTGACCAAGGAAAAATGCCACTATTTCTCCATCTAGAATAATTGAGATCAAGAAGGCCATTAGAAATTTGATGGCGATTTTAATGCAGAATTTCCCAGCTGGAAGATAACTGTTTTCCTCTGGCACCAAATGCTGCATTCTGAGATCTTGGAAGCTGCCTTGTCCTAACACCAGAAATGCAACCTTAAAGGGATTCACCAAGAAGGACGCGGGTCCAGGCATCCTTTGGGGTGGGCCTGGATCAGCACGGATTACCTGCATCTCTTCCAGCGGAAAAGATGTCAAAACGCTATCAGAAAAATGCTGCTGCTGCTGCTGTTTCACTGTATTTCCATTTGTCTCAGGAAGGCTCCTTTTGATTGAGACCAACAGAAAGTATTAATGCACGCTAGCAAGTGCATTTCAAAATGAGACCCCCGGTAGCTGCAAGACCCCCGGTAGTCTTAATAGGGTTTTCTTTGTAAGCCTGTGCATTGATATTCTTAAAGTGCAGTCAACCAAGGGAGCAGGAAGGGGGTTCAGCTAACTTCATTAAAATTCCATGTGTGACGAGAGAGAACTCTTTAAATTAGTTACTCCCTGGTTTAGCAGATGGGGATCTGCCTCTAGGGGGCAAAATTGGCCAGGCTTGTTAGGCAGGAGATAGATCTGTTGTGGAATGGGGAGAAGATGGGTGTTTCTTTGCATCCCAGGGAGGAAAGTGCTACCTCCGCAGCAGATTTCAACTCTCCTCTCAACATTTCTGGGAAAATCTTAAAGACAGAAGGTAAATTGTAAGCGCCCAGGCAGTTGGATTTCGATTTTACATCCCCCGTCCCAGCATTTGCATCACTCTGGGGATTGTCTTACTGTATTTGTTGGCTGCTTGATTAAAAACAAGTTGGAATTCATTAACTGCCCCAAAGAAATGTGCAAATAACATTTCCTCTTTTTTTTTAGACGCTTATCAGATGGAAAGCAGTAAGAGAGCATAAGACAAACATCATTTGCTATTAATTCTTATTTGATTTCAGATTGCATATGGGAGAATAGTGGTAGCATGGTCTGCAATAACTGGACAAACATTTATGGTCATGTCTGCAACTCCTGTCACAATTTTCCCAATAAGTGATGCTTATCACCAGGTCTTTTCCTCCTTATACGGTTGGGAGGGGCACTAATCCACAAGGGCAGGGGTAGGCCACCTTGGCTCTTTTATGACTCGTGGACTTCAACTCCCAGAATTCCTGAGCCAGCATGGCTGGCTCAGGAATTCTGGGAGTTGAAGTCCACGAGTCATAAAAGAGCCAAGGTGGCCTACCCCTGCACAAGGGTGACGGCTATGAAACCCCATATAATACCACCTAACTCTGTACAAATTGTACAGATACTCACAGGCAGATTTAAATCATTGTGTTTCCTCTCTGCGCCACAAAGTTAGTGCAAGGAGAAGCCAGAGAGCCATCGAGATGGTAACTGTGGAATGGGACAACTCGCCACAACCAATTCACCTCAGCCAATAGTCAACTTGCCGCAGGACAACTTGCTGTGGGACAATTCAACAATTCAATTTAATTATTTAAAATAATTTTAAGAATTTTTTAAATTTGTGTCACATTTCATTTTGTCCCTCCTTTGGCATCCTTTCTTTAATGAGTCTATTTCTTCAATATTAGTGTAACTCTTTATCCTGTGGTGAGTTGGCCATGGCGAGTTGTCCCGCAGCAAGTTAGCTATGGTAAGTTGGCCATGATGAGTTGGCTGTGGCGAGTTGGCCATGATGAGTTGTTATAGACCTGTAACAATGGCATCAGGGAGACACATTTCATGACATTGCTAAAAAAAAAAAAGCTCTGAGAAGAATGGGAATATGTGCATATATTTGATGAATCTAGTCTGCATTGACTAACACACAGGTCAGCAACCTGCAGCTCTGGAACCGCATGTGGCTCTTTGAGCCATCCCCTGTGGCTCCGGAGCCTCTGCCATTTTCAAAGAGAGACAAGGAAAGAGAGAGAGAGGCACTTGCACTTCCTCCCCCCCTCTCATGTGGATTTACCCCCTCGCAGGGCTCCTGATTGGCCCTGTGCCCGGGTGCCCCACCCCCTGGGAGAAGGGCGGCCAGGAAGTCCCTTTCCTGGGCAGGCCCTGTCTGAGGTGCACATGGCTGGGGAGCCGTCCGGGGAAGCCCCAAGATCCCTGCTGGGAGAGGCCCACCTGAGCCTCTGCTGAGCAGGCCAGCCCTCCCGCAAACCGCAGCCCTGAGGGAGAGCAGCCCCACCAATACCCAGCCAGTGCGACTGTTGGCCAAGCAGCAGCAGAGCCAGACAGAGAGGGTCAGTGGCAGGGGGAGGGAGGGGGCTCTGAGTCCATGGAGCACTGCTGCGAAGCGGCCACAGGGCAGGTGGCACACCCCCCGCTTACTTGTTCCAGGTGGCAGTCTTGGCTGGGGCATCACTTCCTAGGCCGTCCCCGGGACGCTCCCTGGGCAGCCGAGCCAGCCACATGTTTCCCCGGGCCGGGCGGCAGTCATGGCTGGTGCAGCAGCCAGTGGGGGCATTGCACCCTGGGAAGCCGAGCCGGCCACATGTCTTCCCAGGCCGGGCCAGGCAGTAGTCATGGTTGGGCCGGCAACCGGTAGGGGCATCACTCCCCAGGAAGCTGAGCTGGCCACATGTCTCCCAGGCCGGGCCAGGCTGCAGTCATGGCTGGGGCGGCGGCCAGGTGGCAGCCATCCTCGGTGCTGCAGGAAGAGACCTTGTGCTACAAGGGCAGCAGGGCTGGCGGCGATTGGGACCCCCGGTTGTCCCCGCGGCGGCATTCCCCATTGCCGGTGCAGCCACCCATGACGCATCCGGCTTTGGCGCCCTCCTCTTGCAACGGCGAAGTGGCTGAGGATGCGGCGGGGGCGGCGGCCGGGCCGGGGGTGGTGGCCGGGCTGGGGGCAGTGGGGACCCCAATGATGCTGCAGTGGCTGCCGCTGGAGCCGCTGCCTCCTGTCCTGCTCCCCTTCCCCGCCCGTTCAGCTGAGGACGCGGCGGCCAGGCTGGGGGCAGCAGGAATCCCTGATGATGATGCAGGGGCCACCGCCAGGCCATCGCTGCCACCACCGGAGCTGATGCCTCCTGTCCTGCTCCCCCTCCCCGCCTGTTTGGCTGAGAACGTGGTGGGGGTGGTGGCGGCCCGGAGCCGCTGCCTCCCGTCCTGCTCTCCCCGCCCGTTCAGCTTAGGACATGGTGGGGGCAGCGGCCCGGAGCTGCTGCCTCCCATCCTGCTCCCCCTCCCCGCCCGTTCGGCATCATCTGCCTTTCGTTCTCTCTCTCTCTCTCCTCACCTGGAGGGAGAGGGAGAGAGAGAAAGAGAGTAAGAGAAAGAGAGAGAAGAAAGAGAGAAAGATGAAAGAAAGAGAAGAGAAAGAGGAAAGAGAAAGAAGAGAAAGAAAAAAGAGAGGGAAAGAGAAAGAGGAAAGAGAAAGGAATGAGAAAGAGAGGAAAGAGAAAAAGAGAGAGAAAGAGAGGAAAGAGAGAGGAAAGAGAAAGAGAAGAGAGAGAGGAAAGAGAAAGGAAAGAGAAAGGAAAGAAAGAGGAAATAGGAAAAAAGGAAAGAGAAAGAGGAAAGAGAAGAAAAAGAGGAAAGAGGGAAAGAGAGAGGAAAGAAAGAGAGAGAGACAGAAAGAGAGGAAAGGAAAGAGAAAGAGGAAAGAGAGAAAGTTAGAGGAAAGAGAAAGGAAAGAGGAAGAGAAAAAGAGGAAAGAGAAAGGAAAGAGGAAAGACAAACAGAAAGAAACTTAGAGGAAAGAGAGAGGAAAGAGAAAGAGAAGAGAGAGAAAGAGGAAAGAAAAGAAAGAGAAAGAGGAAAAAGGAAAGAGAAAGGAAAGAGAAAGAGAGGAACGAGAAAGAGGAAAGAGGGAAAGAGAAAGAGAAAGAGAGGAAAGAGAAAGAAAGGAAAGAAAGAAAGAAAAGAAAGATGAAAGAGAAAGGAAAAAGAAAAAGGAAAGAGAAAGAGGAAAGAGGGAAAGAGAAAGGAAAGAAAGAGGAAAGAGAAGAAAGAGAGAGGAAAGAGAAAGAGGAAAGGGAAAGCGAAAGGAAAGAAAGGAAAGAGAAAGAAAGAGAGGAAAGAGAGAGAAAGTTAGAGGAAAGAGAAAGAAAGAGAGGAAGGAGAGAGGAAACAGAAAGAGAAAGAGGAAAGAGAGAAAGGAAAGAGGAAAGAGAAAGTTAGAGGAAAGGGAAAGAGGAAAGAAAAGAATAGAGAAAGAGGAAAGAAAGAAAGAGACAGAAAGAGAGGAAAGAGAAAGAGGAAAGAGAGAAAGGAAAGAGAAAGAAAAAGAAAGAGGAAAAGGAAAAAGAAAGAGGAGAAAGAGAGGAAAGAGGGAAAGTGAAAGAGAAGAGAAAGAGAGACCGAGAAAGAGAGAGGAAAGGGAGAGAAAGAGGAAAAAGAAAAAGGAAAGAGAAAGAGAAGAGAAAGAGAGAGGAAAGAGAAAGAGGAAAGAGGAAAGAGAGGAAAGAAAGGAAAGAGAAAGAGAAAGAGAGGAAAGAGAGAAGAGAAAGAGGGAAAAAGAAAGGAAAGAAAGAAGAAAAAGAAAGAAAGAGAGGAGAGAGAAAGTTAGAGGAGAGAGAAAGCAAAAGAAAGAGGAAGGAGAGAGAGGAAACAGAAATAGAGGAAAAGAAAAGAAGAAAGAGAAAGAGAAGAAAAAGAGAGAGGAAAGAGGGAAAGATAAAGAGAGGAAAGAGAGGAAAGAGAGAAAGGAAAGAGAAAGAGAAAAGAGAAAGAGAGAGGAAAGAGGGAAAGATAAAGAGAGGAAAGAGGAAAGAGAAAGAGGAAAGAGAAAGAGGAAAGAGAAAGAAAGAGAGGAAAGAGAAAGAAGAGAAAGAGTAGAAAGTGAGGGAAAGAGAAAGAGAGGAAAGAGAAAGAAAAGAGAGAAATAGGAAAGAGAAAGGGAGACAGAGAAAGAGAGGAAAGAGGAAGAGAAAAAGAGGAAAGAGAAAGAGGAAAGACAGAGAGAAAGTTAGAGGAAGAGAGAAAGAAAAAAGAAAGAAGAGAAAGAGAGAGGAAGAGAAAGAGGAAAGAGAGGAAAGAGAGAAAGGAAACAGAAAGAAAGGAAAAAGAAAGAGGAAAGAGAAAGAAAAGAGAAAAAGGCAAATAGAGTTGAAAGAGAAAGTGAGGAAAGAGAAAGAGGAAAGAGAAAGAGGAAAGAGAAGAAAAAAAGAAAGGTAAAAGAGGGAAAGAGAAAGAGAGTAAATAAAGAGGAAAGAAAGAGAGAGACAGAGAGAGGAAAGAGAGAGAAAGTTAGAGGAAAGAGGGAAAGAGAAAGAGAGGAAAGAGAAAGAGGAAAGAGAAAGGAAAGAAAGGAAAGGATAGATAGAAAGGAAAGAAAGAGAAAGAGGAAAGAGAAAGATGAGAAAGAGGAAAGAAAGGGAAAGAAAGAGGAAAGAAAGAGGAAAGAAAGAGAGGAAAGAGAAAGTTAGAGGAAACAGAAAAAGGAAAGAAAGAAAGAGAGGAAGGAAAGAGGCAACAGAGAGGAAAAAGAAAGGAAAAAGAAAGAAGAGAAAGAGAGGAAAGAGGGAAATAGAAAGAGGAAAGAGAGAAACAGGAAAGAGAAAAGAGAAAAAGGAAAGAGAAAGGAAAGAGAAAGGAAAGAGAAAGAGAAAAAGAGGAAAGAGAAAGAAGCGAAACAGGAAATGGAGGAAAAGAGAAAGAGAAAAGAAAGGAAAGAGAAAGAGAGACAGAGAAAGAGGAAAGAGAGAGAGAAAGTTAGAGGAAAGAGAAAAGAAAGGAAAGAGAGAAGAGAGAAAGAGAGGAAAGAGAAAGAGGAAAGAGAGAGGGAAGAGATGAAAGAGAGAAAGGAAAGAGAAAGAGAAAGAGGAAAGAGAAAGAAGAGAGAGAGGAAAGAGGGAAAGAGAAAGAGGAAAGAGAGAAAAGAGGAAAAAGAAAGAGATAGAGAAAGAGGAAAGAGAAAGAAGAGAAAGAGGGTAAAGAGAAAGAGGAAAGAAAGACTTCCGGTGTCTCCGCCGACGTCGCTAGAGTCTCCTCTGTGAGGCTCCGTTCCCTGGGTATGTAAAGCCGCAAAGAATAGCGAACATCAGCTGTTTTTTGTGGTGAAAAATCCCCTCTTCGGGCGAAGAAGAGGTGCAGAGCATCGGGAGTAGGGTTGAGCTCCTCTAATATCCCTGAAATAAGCTTTCAGGGATTAAGAGTGCGAGCTCCCCATAACTCCTGAAGATGCTCCTGCCCAGAGACGCTTCTGTCATCAGACAGAAAAAGACGCCGCGACCGCCTCTGCTTTTTAAAAATAGAACACAAGAGAGACTGTTTGCAGACTGAGTGAATACAGGAGTTTTTATTGGATTGCAAGTATTTTTTATTGTTTTCTTAACTGTTACATTTAACATAATGCATTCAAGATGGCGTATAGCTTTCACTACTTTCACTGCTAAAGGAAAGTGCTTGAAAGTGAAAGTGAATTCTCCATTTTTTTTCTTTGTTCTCGTAAGCGAAGCTAGAGAGACGGTTGTAGAAATTGGATTAAAGCCAGAGCGATTGTTTTAAAATTTAAAATGGAGTGGAATTTACGTTTTAATGTCAAACCTATTTTGGATCGCATTGATGAATTTAAAGAAGAAAGTATTGCAATATTGAAAGAGACTAAAATAGAAATATTAAAATTAACTAGATCCTTTTTTCTAAATGAAATTGATTTGCAATCGATTGCTGAACATTTTATACAACAACCCAAACAAGAAGTAGACAGTATTGAGAATAAAGAGAATAATGGGAAATGGATCTTGCTTGATAAACAGTTCATTTATGGAGTGGAGGAAGAGGATTTGTTTCAGGACAGGAGGGGATGGCTATTCCTCTCAGACAAGCAGCAAGAAGAAGATTTAACTGAGAAAAAAAGAGAAATTGATCCAGTTTAAGAAGCAATCTATTTATGGTGCCGAGGACCAGGAAAAGCAAAGACAGAGATTTGAAATGTTACCTCAACGAAAGTCTATGGTTAAGAGAAATAGAGGACAAATGCAAAGGTTAAGAGGCTTTATATGGACTCTGATATTGCAAGTAAAAAAGAGAGACTTATTACTTGGAAGGGAGGCCTCGATATGGAGATTTACCTGGCGAAAGAAAAAACCAAGAGTACGACTGAAGAAGTGAAATTTAAAATTGTATGCAAGGAATTATGGATAATTTAAAACTATGGACTGACTCAAGGACTAAGATTATGAGTAAGATGTAAGAGAAGATGATTAACGGAAGATATAATATTAAGATTATGATTAAGATGTAAAAGAGGATGATTAACGGAAGATATAATTAAATTGAAGAAGAATGTACTTGCTTTGAAATGATCTAGGTTTGACATAAGATTGACTGATTGATGGGATAGATAAGCATTATGTGATTTGATAAGGTTGAAGGAATCTAAGTTAGAAATAGATTAAATAGATTGTATTTGTTATTTAGGTTTATTAGACATATGAGAAAGCCCAGAAGTCGATTGAAGAAGTGAAAATTTAAAATTAAGTGTAAGGAATTAAGGCCAATCTAAGATTATGGGTTGAATCAAGGACCAAGTTTATGAGTAAGATGTAAGAGAGGTTGTTTAATGGAAGATATACTAAATTGATTAAGAATATATGCATATATGATGGATTGATCGTTAGATTGATGGTTTAGATATGTAAATGAAAATTAATACTCTTAACAAGATGATTTGTCTGTTTTGTTTAGTGGATTGAAATGATTTAAGGTTTGATATTAGATGGACTGATTGAGGGATTAGATATGTATTAGAATTGATAAGGTTGAATAAATGTTAAGTAGAGATTGTATTTAGTATATAGTTTAAAATTCTTGTTAGGATTATATAATAATTTTGTTTGAAGTAGGGGGTTTTCTTTTGTTTTACCCTGTACTCACTCTGGGAAGTCAGGGGGGGGGTAGGGAGGGTTTATAATTTTATATACTATGTTTTCTCAACTGCAATGGGGTTGATGCAAGGATATGTAATTATTGTTATTAAGGGGTTGCTCGGGTGGCCTCTGGGCACCACATCTGATGGAAAGAGGAAGGAGGAGTGAAGGCTTATGTAAGTAGAAAGTTGATAAGAAAGGGGAAGAGTAGGGATAGTTGGGTGGAGTAGAAGGAGGGAGATAGAGAAGGAGGGAGGAGAGTAGGTAGTTAGTTGGTAAGTGAGGGGGGAAGGTTAGGGTTAGGGGGATGTGGTGGTGGGGGTACCGAGCAGTAATGTTAATTGTTTGGTAAATATGGTCTATGATTATTTTCAGTTGAGTTATTATTATTAGATGTATTGAAATAAGTACTTATGTTTTGTTTATGGATGATTTTGAAATATGTATTTATGTTGTGATTATGTTTATTGTTTATTTTAACATTATGATTTGATTTGAGCATTTTTCTTTTTCTGTTAAAAATTAAAAAACCAATAAAAAAATTTTAAAAAAAAGAGAAAGAGGAAAGAAAGAGGAAAGAAAAAGAGAGAGACAGCGAAAGAGAGAGGAAAGAGAGAAAGTTAGAGGAAAGAAAGAGGAAAGAGGAAGAGAAAAAGGAAAGAACAAAGAAAGAGAGAGAGAAAGAAAGAGAAAGAGAAAGAGAGGAAAGAGAAGGAAGAGAAAGAGGAAAGAGATGGAAAGAAAGAGGAAAGAAAAAAAGAAAGAAAGAAAGGAAAGAAAGAGAAGAAAGAGAGAAAGAGGAAAGAGAAAGAGACAGAGAAAGAGGAAAGAGAGAAAGTTATAGGTAAGAGAAAGAGGAAGAGAAAAAGAGGAAAGAGGAAAGAGAGAGAGAGAGAGTTAGTGGAAAGAGAAAAAGAGGAAAGATAAAGAGAAGTGAGAAAGAGGAAAGAGAAAGAGAAATAGGAAAAAAAGAGAAAGAGAAGAGAAAGATAGAGGAAAGGGAAAGAGAAAGAGAGGAAAGAGAAAGAGGAAAGAGAGAAAGAGAGAGGAAAGAGAAGGAAGAGAAAGAGGAAAGAGATGGAAAGAGAAAGAGGAAAGAGAAGAAAAAGAAAGAGGAAAGAGAAAGAAAGAGAAAGAGGAAAGACACAGAGAGAGTAAGTTAGAGGAAAGAGAGAAAGAGGAAAGAAAGAAGAGAGAGAGAGGAAAGAGAAAAAGTTAGAGGAAAGAAAGAGAAAAGAAAGAGAAAAGACAGAGAAAGTTAGAGGAAAGAGAGAAAGGAAAGAGAGAAAAGAGAAAGATGAAAGAGAAACAGGAAAGAGACGAAAGAGAGAAAGGAAAGAAAGAGAAAGAGAGGAAAGAGAAAGAGGAAAGAAAGAGAAGAGAGAGAGGAAAGAGGGAAAGTGAAAGACGAAAGAGAAAGAGGAAAGAGGAAAAAGAAAGAAAGAGAAAGAGGAAAGAGAAAGGGAAGAGAAAGAGGGTAAAGAGAAAGAGAGGAAAGAAAGGATCGAGAAAGAGAGACAGAAAGAGAGAGGAAAGAAAGTTAGAGGAAAGAGAAAGAGGAAAGAGGAAGAGAAAAAGAGGAAAGAGGAAAGAGAGAGAGAGAAAGAGAGGAAAGAGAGGAAAGAGAAAGGAAAGAGAAAGAGGAAAGAGGAAGAGAAAAAGAGGAAAGAGGAAAGAGAGAAAGGAAAGAGAAAGAGAGGAATAAGAAAAAGAGGAAAGAGAGAAAGGAAAGAGAAAGAGAAAGAGAGGAAAGAGAAGGAAGAGAAAGAGGAAAGAGACAGAAAGAAAGAGAAAGCGGAAAGAAAGAAAGAATGAGAGAAAGAGGAAAGAGAAAGAGAGACAGAGAAAGAGAGGAAAGAAAGATATAGGAAAGAGAAAGAGGAAAGAGGAAGAGAAAAAGAGGAAAGAGGAAAGAGAGAAAGGAAAGACAAAGAGAGGAATAAGAAAAAGGGAAGAGAAAGGGAAGAGAAAGAGAGGAAAGAGAAAGAGGAAAGAGAGAAAGAGGAAAGAAAGAGGAAAGAGAAGAAAGAGAAAGGAAAAAGAAAGAAAAAAGAGGAAAGAGAAAGAGAAGAGAAAGAGAGGAAACAGAGGGAAAGATAAAGAGGAAAGAGAAAGAAAAAGGAGAAGGAGGAAAGAGAAAGAGGAAAGAAAGAGAAGAGAAAGAGTGGAAAGAGGGAAAGAAAGAGGAAAGAGAGAGAGAGGAAAGAAAGATGAAAGAGAGGAAAGAGAAAGAGAAAGAGAAAAGAGAAAGAGAAGAGAAAGAGAGGAAAGAGAAAGAGGAAAGAGGAAAGAGAAAGAAAAGAGAGAAAGGAAAGAGAAAGAGAGAGGAAAGAGAAAGTTAGAGGAAAGAGAAAGGAAAAAGGATGAGAAAGAGGAAAGAAAGAAAGAGGAAAGAGGAAAGACACACAGACAGTTAGAGGAAAGAGAGAAAGTGGAAAGAGAAAAAGAAGAGAGAAAGAGGAAAGAGAGAAAGAGGAAAGAGATAGGAAAGAGAGAGAGGAAAGAGAAAGAGAAGAGAAAGAGAGAGGAAAGAGGGAAAGGGAAAGATAGGAAAGAGAAAGAGAGGAAAGAGAAAGAGGAAAGAGAAAGAGGAAAGAGGAAAGAGAGGAAAGGGAAAGATAAGAAAGAGAAAGAGAAGAGAGAAAGAGAGGAAAGAGAGAAAGAGGAAAGAGATAGGAAAGAGAAAGAGAGGAAAGAGAAAGAGAAGAGAAAGAGAGAGGAAAGAGAGGAAAGAGAAAGAGACAGAGACAGAAAGAGGAAAGAGAGAGAAAGTTAGAGGAATGAGAAAGGAAAGAGAAAGAGAAGAAAGTGAGGAAAGAGAAAGAGGAAAGAGAGAAAGAGGATAGAGAGAGGAAAGAGAGAAAGGAAAGAGAAAGGAGAGAAAGAGAAGAGAAAGAGAGGGAAAAAGAAGAAAGAGAAAGAGGAATGAGAGGAAAGAGAGAAAGGAAAGAGAAAGAGAAAGAGGAAAGAGAAAGAGAAGAGAAAGAGAGGAAAGAAAGAGAAAGAAGGAAAAAGAAAGACAGAGAGGAAAGAAAGTTAGAGGAAAGAGAAAGGAAAGCAGAAAGAGAAAGAGGAAAGAGAAAGAGGAAAGAGAAAGAAAAAAGAGAAAGGAAAGAGAAAGAGAGGAAAGAGAGAAAGAGGAAAGAGAGAAGAAAGAGAAAGAAAAGAGAAACAGAAAGAGAGGAAAGAGAAAGAGGAAAGAGAAAGAGAAGAGAAAGAGGAAAGAGAGGGAAAGAGAAAGAGAGGAAAGAAAGAGGAAAGAGAAAGAGGAAAGGAAAGAGAAAGGAAAAAGAGACAGAAAGAGAAAGAGAGGAAAGAGAAAGAAGAGAAAGAGAGGAAAGAGAGGGAAATAGAAAGAGGAAAGAAAGAGGAAAGAGAAAGAAAGAGAGGAAAGAGGAAGAGAAAAAGAGGAAAGAGAGAAAGAGGAAAGAAGAAAGACACAGAGAGAAAGTTAGAGGAAAGAAAGGAAAGAGAAAGAGGAAAGAGAAGAAAGAGAGAAAGAAAAGAGAAACAGAAAGAGAGGGAAAGAAAGAGAGGAAAGAGAAAGAGGAAAGCAAAGAGAAAGGTAAAAGAGACAGAAAGAGAAAGAGAGGAAAGAGAAAGAAGAGAAAGAGAGGAAAGAGGGAAATAGAAAGAGAGGAAAGAAAGGAAAGAGAAAGAGAGAGGAAAGAGGAAGAGAAAGAGGAAAGAGGAAAGGAAAGAGGAAAGAGAGAAAGTTAGAGGAAAGAGAGAAAGGAAAGAAAGAGAGGAAAGAAAGAAAGAGAGAAAGAGGAAAGAGAAAGAGAGACAAAGAAAGAGGAAAGAGAAAGTTAGAGGAAAGAGAAAGAGGAAAGGAAGAAAAAAGGAAAGAGAGAGGAAAGACACAGAGAAAGTTAGAGGAAAGAGAGAAAGAGGAAAGAGAAAGAGAAGAGAAAGAGATAAAAGAGAAAAGGAGGAAAGAGAAAGAGGAAAGAGAGAGGAAAGAGAAAGGAAAGAAAAAGAGAAAGAGGAAAGAGAAAGAGAAGAGAAAGAGAGAGGAAAGAGGGAAAGAGAAAGAAAGAGAAAGAAAGAGAGAGAAAGAGAGAAGAAAGAGAGAGAAAGTTAGAGCAAAGAGAAAAAGGAAAGAGAAAGAGGAAAGAAAGAGAGGAAAGAGAGAAAGGAAAGAGAAAGAGAGAGACAGAGACAGAGAAAGAGACAGGAAAGAGAGAAAGAGGAAAGAGGAAGAGAAAAAGAGGAAAGAGAGAAAGAGGAAAGAGAAAGGAAAGAGACGAAAGAGTAAGAGGAAAGAGTAAGAGAAGAGAAAGAGAGGAAAGAGAGGGAAAGAGAAAGAGGAAAGAGAAAGAGAAGAGAAAGAGAGGAAAGAGAGAAAGACAAAGAGAGGAAGGAAAGAGGAAAGAAAGAGAAAGAGAGAGACAGAAAGAGAGAGAGAAATTTAGAGCAAAGAGAAAGGAAAGAGAGACAAAAGAGAAAGAGGAAAGAGTAAGAGAAGAGAAAGAGAGGAAAGAGAGGGAAAGAGAAAGAGGAAAGAAAGAGGAAAGAGAAAGAAGAGAAAGAGAGGAAAGAGAGAAAGACAAAGAGAGGAAGGAAAGAGGAAAGAAAGAGAAAGAGAGAGACAGAGAAAGAGAGAGAGAAAGTTAGAGCAAATAGAGAAAGGAAAGAGAAAGAGAAAGAGGAAAGAAAGAGAGGAAAGAGAGAAAGGAAAGAGAGAGAGACAGAGACAGAGAAAGAGACAGGAAAGAGAGTGGTAGACTGAGCTGTCAAAAAAGAGAATAGTAATGATAGGAAGTTTAGAGTATTCCTGTTTCAGCAGGTACCATGAAGCCTGTCAAAATAAGGGGAAGAAATTTTAAGTAAACACTTTTTTCCTCCAGCACATTTAATTCATAAACCTAGTGGCAGATGTCGTGAGAGTAATTCTCCCCCTTCCCTAAACAATTGCAAAAACTGCTGAATTATGTAAATATATTTTTCCTTCCTTCCTTCCTTCCTTCCTTCCTTCCTTCCTTCCTTCCTTCCTTCCATCCTTTTCCTTCCTTCCACTGAGACATCTGTACGGGCACCCAATATGCCTTCAAAAACTGATCTTCTCTCCTTCAAACATGCCATCTTTGAAAGGCCCAAGGTTGGGAATTATGGACAAAAAGGAAGTATATAATGTGGTAATTATAGACAGAGACAGAGAGAAACAGAGAAAGGCAGAGAGAGAGAGAGAGAGAGAGAGATGAAGGAGAGAGAGAGACAGAGACAGACACACACACACACAGACAGGGAGCGAAATGAGAGACAGAGACAGAGAGAGAGACAGAGAGACCAGAGAGAAAAAGAGATAGACAGAGAGAGAGAGAAAGAGACAGAGAGACAAAGAGAGAGGGAGTCAGAGAAAGAGAAAGATACAAGAGAGAAAGACACAGAGAGAGACAGAGACAAAGAGAGACAGAGAGAAAAAGACAGACCGAGACAGAGAGATAAAGAGAAAGACACACACAGAGAGAGAGACAAGAGAGAGACAGAGACAGAGAAGAGAGACACACAGAGAGAAAGACTGAGAGAGAAAAAGACAAAGAGAGACAGAGGAAGAGACAGAGAGAGAGAGAGAGGAAGGAAGAGAAAGACAGAGAGACGAGAGAGACACAGAGAGGGAGAGAGACAGAGACAGAGACAGAAACAGACAGATAGAGAGAGAGAGAGAGACACAGAGAGAGACACACAGAGAGAGATGGAGTGAGAAGAGAGATAGAGAGAGATGAGAGAGAGGGAGAGAGAAAGAGACAAAGAGAGAGACAGAGACACACACACAGAGAGACGAGAGACAGAGAGAGAGAGACGAGAGAAAGACAGAGACAGAGAGGAGAGAGAGAGAGAAAGAGAAAGACGAGAGACAGGAGACAGAGAAAAAGAGAGAGAAAGAGACAGATAGAGAGACAGAGGGACACACAGAGAGACAGAGACAAAGACAGAGAGAGACAGAGACAGAGAGACACCAGAGAGAGAGAGAGATAGAAGGACCGAGAGAGACAGAGAGAGAGAGAGACAGAGAGAAACAGAGGAGAGAGAGAAAGAGAGACAGAGAAAGAAAGACAGAGATGAGAAAGAGAGAGACAGAGTGAGACGAGAGACAGAGAGACAGAGACAGAGAGACAAAGAGAGAGGGAGTCAGAGAGAGAGAAAGAGACAGAGAGACAGAAAGAGACACACACACAGAGAGAAAGACAGAGAGAAAGAGGAGAGAAAGAGAGAAAAGAGACAGAAAAAGACAAGAGAGAGAGGGAGAGAGACAGAGACAGAGAGAGACAGACAGACACACACACACAGATGAGAGACGAGAGACAGAGAGACAGAGATCAGAGAGAGACAGAGAGAAGAGAGAGAGACACAGAGAGGAGAGAGACAGAGAGACGAGAGACAGAGACACACACACACAGAGAAAGACAGAGACACACACACACAGAGAAAGAGACACACACCCAGAGGGAGAGAAAGAGACAGAGAAAGATGAGAGAGAGGGAGAGAGACAGGGACACAGAGAGAGAGACAGAGAGAGATGAGAGAGACAGAGACAGATAGAGACAAAGAGAGATAGAGAGAGACAGAGAGAAAGAGACAGACAGAGAGAGATAGACAGAGAGGAGAGACAGAGAGAGATGAGAGAGAAGACAGAGAGACAGATACAGAGAGACAGACAGAGAGGCGAAAGAGAGACAGAGACACAGAGAGAAAGAGAGAGAGAAAGAGAGAAAGAGGAGAGAGAGAGACAAGAGAAAGAAAGATGAGAGGGGGAGAGACAGAGACAGACAGAGAGACAGCGAGAGAGACGACAGACAGAGACAGAGAGAGAGGAGAGAGACAGAGAGAGACAGAGAGACAGACGAGAGACAGGAGACAGAGAAACAGACACAGACAGACAGACAGACAGAGGGACAGAGAGAGAAAAAGACAGAGACAGAGACAGACAGAGAGACGAGAGAGAGAGAGATAGAAGGACAGAAAGAGACAGAGAAACAGAGAGAGAGACAGAGAGACAGAGAGAGATGAGAGAAAGAGAGAGACAGAGACAGAAAGAGAGAGATGAGAGAAAGACAGACTGAGAGACAGAGACAGAGAGAGAGAGACAGAGACAGGGAGTGAGACGAGAGACAGAGAGAGAGAGACAGAGAGACATAAAAAGAGAGAGACAGAGAGAGAGACGAGAGACAGAGAGAGAGAGAGAGACAAAGACAGAGAGAGACAGAAACAGAGAGGGAGAAAGAGACAGATAGAGAGACAAAGAGAGGTAGAAAGAAAGAGAGACAGACAGAGAGAGAGAGACAAGACACAGAGAGAGACAGAGATGGTGAGAGATGAGAGAGAAAGAGAAGACAGAGAGACAGAAAGACAGACAGAGACGAGAGAGAGACAGAGACACACACAGAGAGAGAGAGAGACAAAAAGAAAGAGGAGAGAGACACAGAGAGAGACAAGAGAGACAAAGACGAGAGAGAGAGGAAGAGAGAGAGAGAGAGACGAGAGTCAGAGACAGAAAGAGAGAGATGAGAGAAAGACAGACTGAGAGAGACAGAGACAGAGAGAGAGACAGAGAGACAGGGAGTGAGACGAGAGACAGAGAGAGAGACATAAAAAGAGAGAGACAGAGAGAGAGATGAGAGAGAGGCAGAGATAGACAGAGACAGAGAGAGAAAGAGACAAAGACAGAGAGAGACAGAGAGACAGAGAGGGAGAGAGGGAGAAAGAGACAGAGAGAGAGACAAAGAGAGGTAGAAAGAAAGAGAGAAAGAGAGACAGACAGAGAGAGAGACAAGACACAGAGAGAGACAGAGACAGAGAGAGATGAGAGAGAAAGAGAAGACAGAGAGACAGATAGCGACAGAAAGACAGACAGAGAGACGAGAGAGAGACAGAGACACACACAGAGAGAGAGAGACAAAAAGAAAGAGGAGAGAGACACAGAGAGAGACAAGAGACACAAGAGACGAGAGAGAGAGGAAGAGAGACAGAGACAGAGAGAGAGAGACAGAGAGAGACACACAGAGAGAGACGAGAGAGAGACAGAGACAGTCAGAGAGAAGAGAGACAGAGAGACACACACAGAGAGATAGAGAGAAAGACAGAGACAGAGAGAGAGAGAGAGAGAGACAGACACACACACACACACACAGAGAGACACGAGACAGAGAAAGAGATAGAGATTAGAGACAGACACACAGAGAGAGATACAACGTCCGGCTAGGAAACGGGACAGACGCAAGAGGCTGGGGCTCCAGCCTCCCAGTCTGGTTTCACTTCGTCTAGCATCGCTTAAAGAGACGGAAAGTTGCCCTGGAGGGGCAACAAAGAAAGAGGGACCTTTCAGGAACTTGGATTTGGTGGCGACCAAGTGTGCTGAATGTCTCCTCTAAAGAGGCGAGGGAAAGATTGCCGGGGAAGCCTGAAGCAATCCGAGTTGCCAGCAGCCGGAGGAAACAATATGAGACAATAGCTGATTTCCAACAACAAGTGACGTCTGTGTGAGCTGAAATTTTTTCCTTCTCCTTGTGCTTTAAAATATTGAGACCCTAAAAAGAAGAATTTGAAAGAGTAAAGAACCCCAGAGATTTTTGAGCGGCAAATTTAACACAAAGGGGAAAGTTTAAATGAACTAAAAACTATCCGACTTAAGAGTTGTAAGAGTTGTAAACAAGCCAATGAGGACATCTGCTGGCAGAAAATAAGAACTAAAGGAATTAAAAATACTGTGACCTTGGAATGCCCCAGTTTGAGATAACAACAAGAAAAACTGTTTATAGTTATACTTGTTGATACTGGCAAAAGACTAAACAAGACTGGAGGAGGCAATTTTATCTCATAATAGCGGATTTTTGATTACGTGTGGGACATAAGTCTAAGTCTGTGAGCACCAAAATGAGTACATCTAATATCTCCAGACTTGCAAGAAAACTTCTTCAGTGCCCTCTGTTGGACAAGCCAGCCCGACAACTCAGAGTTCTGTTAGCACATTGTTACAACGTGAAAAAGCAAGTATACCACAAGAAGAACAAACCTCTTTAAAATTAATTCATCAACTATTACAACAAAACCATATTGAGACACAAAGCAAATTGGACAAAGTAAGCGAAGAAATTATGGATATAAAGGCACAATTCGAAGCTCAAAATCAAAAAATTATAAGAAATGAACAGAAAATCCAGGAAGTGGAACTCAAGACCCAAGATATTGATAAAAAGGTGGAGATGTTACAGCAAAAGAATGAAACATTGGAACAATCAAATCAGGAGCTAGAACGTGCCATGGCAATAGTAGAAATGAGAGAAGCGGAATATTACTTGAGATTTCAAAATATCCCTGAAAATACTGAAGAAAATATAGAAATGGTAATTATTGAGTTGTTAGCAGAACTTTTAAATGCAGATCAATCTGATATCCAGAATGATATTGATAGAATTTATCGCATGAGTACAGCGTATGTAAGAAAAAATAGATTACCAAGAGAAGTACATGTGAGGTTTACAAAAAAATCAACAAGAGATGAAATTTTGAGAAAAGTTAGAGAGGAACCCTTACAATATAAAAATAAAGAAATTGTGATCCTAAAACAGATACCCAGGAGAGTGAGGGATACTCGGAGACACTATCATTTCCTAACTACAAAACTGATTGCTAAAGGCATAAATTTTAGATGGCTAATGCCGGAAGGCATTTTAATAAATTGGAACAATACAAGATATCGTCTGGATTCAATTTGGAAAGCAGAGGATTTTGAAGAAAGAAAGAAATAGAGCAATTTTGGATGAAGGACTTCAACAACAAGAGGATAAACAGACAGAAGAAACACCCCAAGGAGCAACGGCACAACCAGAACATCAGCAGGAGAAAAGTGAACAAACAGGTGAAGGAGAAGGAACTGCTAAAGAACAAAGGATTACAAGATCGACTAGACCTAAACATAAGTAATAAAAGAGAAAATGGAGGAAAAAAATGAGATTTTTTCGGTAAATGTAAATGGACTAAACTCTCCAACAAAAAGAAATAAAATTTTTAGGAAACTTCAGAAATTAAATATGGATATAATTTGTTTACAAGAGACACATATAAAAAAACAACATTATAAATTTTTGGAACACCCCAAAATGGGGAAGCTTTATTATACATTAGCACAACAAAAGAAACGAGGGGTGGCGATATACGTTAAAAAGACAATAGACTCCAAATTAATATATTCAGATGAAGAAGGAAGAATTGTTATGGTTGAAATATATCTGCATCAAAAACAAATATTGTTAGTGGCAATTTATGCCCCAAATGACAGTCAAGGACAATTTTACCAAAGATTACATAAAAAATTAACAGAAATGGAATATGAGAATATTTGTTTAATAGGTGACTTTAATGCGATAGTAGATGGAATAATGGATTATAAGACCAGTAAAATAGGAAAATTCGGAAGGAGAAAATTACCTAAGGCATTTTTTGATATGGCCGAAGAAATTGGAATTCAAGACGTCTGGAGAGAATTTAATCCTCAAAATTGACAGTATACTTTCTATTCAAATTCCCACAAGTCTTGGTCAAGAATCGATATGATTTGGATGACTTCTGAATTAAAGATGGACATACAAGAAATTGAGATAGAAACTGGCACATGGGCAGATCATAATCCTTTAAAAGTGATATGGAAAGGAATAAGGAAAAAACCAAGATGGATTTTAAACTATTCTATATTAAAAGATAAAGAATTCGTAGACTTGGCCAAAAGAGAAATTTCTTCTTTGAAGAAAACAAAGAAGATACATCTCTACAAAATGTATGGGACACAGCTAAAGCATACTTTAGAGGTATAGCTGCAATGTATATGGCAAAGAAAAACAAACAGAGAAAACAACAATACTTAATATTAAAAGAAGAATTTAGAAAATTAGAAACAGAGTTACAAAAAAATCCACAGGAAAAGACGGTGAAAAGAGAAATGGAAATAATAAAACATAAGCTTAACTTGTTGGACTCAGAGAAATTGGCCGAACAAATAAAAAGAGCAAAACAAATTTTTTTTGAAAATGCTAATAAGCCAGGAAGATGGCTAGCCTATAAGCTTAAAAAGCAGAAAGAGAAGAAAATAATACATAACTTAATAGATGGGAAAGGTTGCTTACAATTTAAAAAAGAAGAAATAAAAAAGATAATAAAGAACTATTATATGGAACTGTATGGTAGTGAGGAGGCCACGAAAGAGAAAATTGCTCAATATTTAGAAGAAAGCAAACTACCAAAGATACTAGAGACATTTAAAGCTATGTTAGAAGAAAGAATAACAATGATGGAGATATTAGAAGCTATAAAGCGACAAAAGAACGGGAAAACACCTGGTCCAGATGGCCTACTGGCAGAACTTTACAAAAATTTACAAGATATATTAAGCGAACCATTGAAAAAGGTTTGCAATGGACTATTGTTAGAGGCCAAACTTCCAAATACGTGGATAGAAGCAAATATTACTTTGATACCTAAAGAAGATACAGACTTGACATATATTAAAAACTACAGACCGATTTCATTACTTAATGTGGATTACAAAATTTTTACTTCAATAATGGCGGAGAGACTGAAGAGATATTTGGTTGAGTTCATACATCCAGATCAAAATGGCTTTTTACCGAAGAGACAGATTAAAAATAATTTAAGGGTGATAATGGACGTATTAGAATATTACGAACTACACCCAGGGAAACAATTAGCATTAGTGTTTGTGGATGCTCAAAAAGCATTTGATAATGTTTCTTGGCAATTCATGGTTCAACAATTACAAATAATGGATTTTGGAAATTTTTTTATAAATATGATAAAAACAATTTATAGTAATCAGACAGCAAAAGTGATAGTAAATGGGGATTATAATGAGAATTTTGAGATAAAAAAGGTACTAGACAAGGATGTCCACTATCTCCTTTATTATTCATTTTTACTTTGGAAGTATTAAATAGAAGGGTAAGGCAAGATATAGAAATTAAAGGATTGGAAGTTAAAGATGAAATATATAAACTACAAGCATTTGCTGATGATTTAGTATTCATTTTGGAAGAACCTTTAGAGATGATTCCTAAACTATGGGGAAAGATAGAAGAATATGGAGAAGTGGCAGGATTAAAAATAAATAAAGATAAGACTAAAGTTATAGTTAAGAATCTTACAGATAAACAAAAAAGACAAATATTAGAGAAAACAGAGGTACAAATAGTGAAAAAAGTTAAGTATTTAGGTATTTACCTTTCAGCTAGATGTTTGTCAATTAAAGAAGATAATTATATAAGATTATTGAAGCAAATAAAATTGGATTTAGAAAGATGGAGAAATCTCCAATTATCAATATTAGGAAGAATTGCCACAGTAAAGATGAATGTGTTGCCAAAGGTTTTATTTTTATTTCAAACAATACCGATAAAACTTGAGAAATTTTTTTTTCAAAATTTAAATTCATTGGTTTCGAATTTTATTTGGCAGGGGAAAAAAGCTAGAATTAAGATGAAAACACTACAAGACGCTAAGGAGAATGGAGGTTTTGGATTGCCAGAATGGACATTGTATTATCAAGCTTCGGTGTTAACTTGGGTGAAAGAATAGATAACACTTAGAAACAAAAGGTTATTGTACTTAGAAGGACATGATCTACAATTGGGGTGGCATGCTTTTTTATGGTATGGGAAAAATAGAATTCATAAATATTTTCAAAATCATGTCGTAAGAAATGCTTTACTAACAGTATGGGAAAAAATTAAAGCTAAAATATATACTAAAATCCCAGGGTGGTTGTCAACAATGGAGGCATTTATACATCCGAATCTAGTGGACTTTGAGAAAATATGGACATATAAAGATATTTTAGATACTCATGGAAAATTAAAACCCAAACAAGAATTGGAAAACTTAGGAATTAAGTTATCTTGGTGGGCACATTTACAGATATTAAATAGATATGAAAAAGATGTAAAAATGTATGGATTTTATAAAGATCAAAATGCCTTAGGTAAGATTTTGTTGACCTCAGATGAGAAATTGATTAAGAAAATGTATAATTTTTTGTTAATTCTAGATATGGAAAGTGAACAAGTGAAAGAAACAATGATAAGATGGGCAAAAAATTTTGGTTATAACATAGAACTAGAAAAATGGCAAATGTTATGGGAGAGAAATTATAAACTGACAATGTCTACTTCATATAAAGAAAACTTGTACAAAATGTTTTATAGATGGCATCTCCCACCAGCAAGACTAGCAAGAATGTTTAAAAATATGTCAGATAAATGTTGGAAATGTAAACATAATATAGGCTCATATTATCATATTTGGTGGACATGTGGGAAGGCAAAGGTTTACTGGAAAAATATTCATATGTGGTTAGAAAAAATATTGGATGAACAGGTAAATTTTAAACCTGAACTCTTTTTATTAGGTATTATGCCTGAAAAGATTAATAAGCAGAAATTATATTTAATTCTACATATTACTACAGCATCAAGAATAATCTTTGCACAATATTGGAAAAATGAAGCTTTGCCACAAGAAGAAGAAATAATCAAGAAGATTTTGGACTGTGCAGAAATGGACAGATTAACCATGAGGCTAAAAGACAAGGAAGATACAGACCATTATCAAACTTGGAACTTATTTTATATTTGGTTAGAGAAAAGAAACAAGGACTAGGAATTGAATATGTATTAGTTTAGCTAATTCCAGACAACTTGTTGATTGGAAAAATTTGCATATATGGGGGGGAAACTAATAAAAATTATAAAAAAAGAGAGGAAAGAGAGAAAGGAAAGATTAAGAGAAAGAGAGGAAAGAGAAAGAGAAAGAGAAAGAGAAAGAGAGGAAAGAGAAAGAGAAGAGAAAGAGAAGAAAGAGAAAGAGAAAATGAGAAAAGAAAGAGGAAAGATGAAGAGAGAGCCAGAGAAAGAGAGGAAAGAGAAAGAGACCGAGAAAGAGAGAAAGAGACCGAGAAAGAGAGAGAGAAAGAGAAAGAGAGAGGAAAGAGAGAAAATTAGAGGAAAAAGATAGAGGAAAGGGAAAGAGAGAAAGAGGAAAGAGAGAAAGAGGAAAGAAAGAGAGAGAGAAAGTTAGAGGAAAGAGAGAAAGACGAAAGAAAAAGAGAAGAGAGAGAAAGAGAGAAAAGAGAGAAAGAGGAAAGAGAGAAAGAGGAAAGAGAGGAAAGAGAGAAAGGGAGAAAGAGAAAGAAAGGAAAAAGAAAGAGAGGAAAGAGAAAAAGAGGAAAGAGAGAAAGAGGAAAGATAGAAAAAAGAGAAAGGAAAGAGAGAGAAAGAGAAAGTAAAGAAAGCAAAAGCAAAAGAGAGGAAAGAGAAAGAGAAGAGAAAGAGAGGAAAGAGAGAAAGGAAAGAGAAAGAGAAAGAAAGAGAAGAGAAGAGAAGAGAAAGAGGAAAGAGGGAAAGAGAAATAGAAGAAAGAGGAAAGAGAAAGAGAGACAGAGAAAGAGAGAGGAAAGAGAGAAAGTTAGAGGAAAGAGAAAGAGAGGAAAGAGAAAGAGGAAAGAGAGAGAAGAAAGGGAAAGAGAAAGAGAGAAAAGAAAGAGAGAAAGAGAAAGAGAGGAAAGAGAAAGAGCGAGGAGAAAGAGAAGAGAAAGAGGAAAGAGGGAAAGAGAAAGAGAGGAAAGAGGAAAGAGAAATGAAAGGGAGGAAAGAGAAAGGAAAGAGAAAGAGAGGAAAGAGAAAGAGAAGAGAAGGAAAGAGGGAAAGAGAAAGAGAGGGAAGAAAGAGGAAAGAGAAAGAGAGAAGAAAGAGAGAAGAAAGAGAGAGAGAAAGTTAGAGGAAAGAGAGAAAGGAAAGAGAAAGAGAAAGAGAGGAAAGAAAGAGAGGAAAGTGAGAAAGAGGACAGAAAGAGAGAGAGACAGAGAAAGAGAGAAGAAAGAGAAAGAGAAGAGAAGGGAAAGAGGAAGAGAAAAAGAGGAAAGAGAGAAAGGGAAGAGAAAAGACAGAGAGAGAAAGTTAGAGGAAAGAGAGAAAGAGGAAAGAGAAAGAGAAGAGAGAGAAAGAGAGGAAAGAGAGAAAGAGAGGAAAGAGAGAAAGAGGAAAGAGAAAGAAAGAGAAAGAGGAAAGAGAAAGATAGAGAAGAGAAAGAGAGAGGAAAGAGAGAAAGGAAAGAGAAAGAGAGAGAAAGGGGGAGAGGAAATAGGGAAAGAGAGGGGGAGAGGGAGAAAAAGAGGAAAGGGAGAGAGGGGGAGCGGAAAGAGAGAGTGAAAGAGAGGAAAGAGAAAGAAAGAGAAGGGGAGAGGAAAGAGAAAAGAGGAAAGAGAAGAGAAAGAGACAGGAAAGAGAATGAGAGAGGAAAGAGAGAAAGGAAAGAAAGAAGAGAGAGAGAGAGGAAAGAGGAAAGAGAGAGAGAAAGTTAGAGGAAAGAGAAAGAGAAGATAAAGAGGAAAAAGAAAAAGGAAAGAGAGAGAGAGAGAGAGAGGAAAGAGAGACAGACAGAGACAGACGCTTTTGACATCTAAAATGAAGATAACACTGCATATATCCTTTTTTACCTTTATTTTATATATACACCCACAAACACACACACACACACACACACACACACACACATATTAAAGATAAAAAAGGATATATGCAGTCTTATCTTCATTTTAGATATCCAAAGGGTTTTGCGGCTCCCAGTGTTTTGTTTTCGGTGGGAAACATGTCCCTTTGAGTGTTTTGGGTCGCCTATCCCTGGACTAAAATCTGTGGTCTCCGCTAACAAAAGCAAGACAGAGCAAGAATGAGACACTTTTCCAGAAGACCCAGCAGAACTTTTGGCAATCCTCCGGGAATAAGATGAAAAGTAAAACAGACGATATTGGGAGTTGCCTAATTTTGGCTACCAGTGATCACAAAAATTCCTCTGTCAGTAGAGAATCTATGATAAGGAAAAGTACTTAATAGGAAAGTGTTCACTCATCATGTAATGGAGACTATGAGATTCAATGTGACTTGTATTCTTTCTCAAAGGGATTCCAGGCGGCTTGGCTTTCTACTCTCATAATCTCCAGCCTTTTGGCAGAATAGCTGGGTATTCTGGGAGTTTTGTAATCCCAATACATATGTTTATTTCCTAAGGTGAACACAGTAGCTCCCCTTTTGCCTTATATTTTTTTCCAGCCAGAAAATGAGGAAACTTGCCAGTCCCTTTTGGTCCTGGAAGTTAGAGATCCATTTCCTCTGCTTCCATCTTCTCTTTAGTGTTTCTAGGTCAGGGGTGTCAAACTGGCAGCCCGCAGGCTGGATGCGTCATGCGCAGGCCATGCCCACCCTGGCTCCGCAAAGACAAAAAATGTTGCAATACGTCACAATACATCACATGACGCGATTGAGTTTGACACCTGTCTTCTAGATGGAGGTTATCGTCACAGAGGGAGCAACTGGAATCTTTTTTCTGAGTTCTAGAGCAGTGAACACACCAGGTTATCTCCCATTTTTATGCTTTATACAGAGTCAGAAAAGAGCCTTTTTGCACATTAGTTGCATGTCATCCTTAAGCCATGAAATGAAGCCATAGCCGCTGCCTTTCCTATTTTCAATCAGTTGCAGAATTGCAATGTAGGGTCTGTACCCATTTTTTAAAAAAGATTTTATTGTAGGCAATACCATGGAAGACCACCAGATGGCATCAAAGAGCTGTTTCCCATTCCTCCTTTGCTGCCAATTAGTGATTACCCAATTTTTTGATGCCCGGCTATACAGTAATAGCTCTGAAGCACCCCTCTCCCCAAATTTGTTCTTTTTTCATCTGGCTGCTCCCCAACAAGAAGTGCAGCTTGATGACTTTACTCAGCATTCTGTCCTTTTGACCTGTCCACTCTTTCCTTCCTTGAACACAGCAGGAGGTATGGGTGTGAATGCAGTGTGTTTTATTTGCCTGCATTATTCATACTTACTTTTTTAAAAATCACAATGGAATTCCTGGATGTCAAAATAGGCAAAGTAGGGCCCTTGCAGAGTCTCCCTGTCATAATATGGGTAGTCCCTGTGTTTTATAACAGTGAAAGGTGCTGTTATTTGCCATGGGATCTTTAATAACTGGATCTGTGTTGTCAGTTAAGGCCAATAAATGTATAAAGGAGGTCTCTGAGTACTTCCTGCATCTCTTCTTTCCCCCCTCCTTTTCCGAGTGTGTGTTTGTGTGCTGGCTCACAGCCAGAAAAGCATTTATTCTAGTCTGAATGGGAAAGATGAAGAGAGGCACAGAGCAGCTCTCAAAAAGAGCAGTTAGTGGACCCAAAATGTTGGCCTTGCTCTTATTTTACAAAATATGTGTGCAGATTTAGAAAATTGTATACAAAACTGTTGTGGGTTGGCAGAGGGGAGGGGAGGGAGAGAAGGAGGAAGAAATTAACTGTACCTGCTAAAGCATCTTCCCCACTAATCAATGATGAGTGGTGTGCTATGGAACACCTTAACTTCCTGTGAACAACTCTTCTGTCCTAGTCTGGGAGTTGGGGAACGTGTGAGAGAAAGAGATAAAGAGCATGATGAAGTGTAATGAAACCACTGGCCCATGATACTGTGCGCTCATCCTTCCCCTCCTCTCCCACATGCCCTCCCACACCCCTCCCACAAACTTCTATGCAGCTAAATGAAGCATCGTGAGGTACAATTCTGAAAATATTGACCTGTTGTAAACAATCAGGTTCAATTTAGAATGTGTCAATAAACAGAAATGTTGGCGCAGCTATAATGAATAAACTGTAAGCTGCCACAGTTAGAGAGCTATAGATTAGCTGCTGCTTCCTGCGTTGTGCTGAATGAGAAGCAGTGATTCTTGTCTTCTGCAGCCTTGGCACGCCCAATTCAGAGAAAATCCTTCTGGCCTAAAGATCTAACTATTGGGAAAGTCTGTTGAAATGCCGAACAAGCTTTTATTTAAAGAAATTACAGGGCTTTAAATGATAGCTTTAGCTCATTTTGTAGTTAAAATGCTACAAGGATCTATTTTGGGTAGTATGGTTGCCTATACAACCGTCTGTACTGGAAAAGGAGAGCTGTGCTAATCTATGTTGGCACAAAACAAAACAAAACAACAAACAAAACAGAACGAATTGGCAACCCACTTCTGACAAAGGTATTTTATTAATTTTTTGTGAACTTATGCCCTTTAATACAATTTGTTAGTTGGGAAAGGTGCTATCAGGCTCCTAGTTTTCTGTACTGGAGAAATAGGAGTTACTTCCACTGTATGGCATGTTTAGTTATTTGTTTGTTAGCTTTACAGTATAACCTTTCCTTCAGGAATTAAAAGCAGTGTTCATAGTGTTCCCTCTCCTGTTTTTCACACTGCTATATGAGGTGAGCTGGGCTGAGAGGAAATAACAGGCTCCAAATCACCTGATGTCAGTATTTTGAGGGTCGTTTAGACAGGAAACCAAACCATGAGTACTAATGCTAACTTTATTGCAGGGGTCTTCAAACTTGGCCCTTTTATGACTTGTGGACTTCAGCTCCCAGAATTCCTCAGCTGAAGTCCACAAGTGATAAAAGGGCCAAGTTTGAAGACCTCTGTTACTGTAAGATTACAATAACAGAATCTTGCCAATTTGAAAACATTTTCTCCCCCTCCTGCCTTTATTTCCCAGAGAACAAGGAGACCCCCATTCCCCCACCCGTTTGGAGTCAGATTTCTCTTAGCAGCCTGTTTGTGGTCTAGGCTGCAGCTCTTCCTCCTGTCTCCCAAGGTTATTCTTATAGCCCAGGGGTGTCCAAGCTTAGCAACTTTGATCAGTTGGCTGTGGAACTTTAAGCATGGCTGGCTGGGGAATTCTGGGAGTTGAAGTCCACAAGTCTTAAAGTTGCCAAGCTTGGATATTCCTGTTATAGCCCATTACTTCTGATCAGTTTATCTTTGTCCATGACCAACAGGGCTTCCTTCCTCTGCTGTGCCTATGGCCTCATTTGTCAGAGGCACAACCCCTCCTATTTTGAAGGAAAGAAAGGTTGGTAATCCTGCTATGGAGTGGGAAATGGAAATCCTCCACTAGCCATACTAGTGGGTGCTGAAAGTCTCCACATTCCTCTCTGTAGCCTTGGGCAGTTTGGGAGGATGGTGGTGGACATGAATTAGAACAGGGGTCTTCAAACTTGGCCCTTTTATGACTTGTGGACTTCAACTTCCAGAATTCCTCAGCCAGGCACGCTGGCTGAGGAATTTTGGGAGTTGAAGTCCACAAGTCCTAAAAGGGCCGAGTTTGAAGATCCCTGAATTAGAAGATTGACAAGATCTTTGAGGTAGTTTCTCTTGGTTGCTTTGTGTGACCTGCCTTTAGAACTGATCTCTCCTGTTATCAGGGGTGTCTGAAAAAAAGCCAGGATGGCAGTCAAGACAATATGATTGAGGGTTTGTGATGCACATAAAGGACAGTTCTTGCCTTTTTTTTTACTTCATCCCACAGATCGCTCTTGCCCATCATCCAGTGTCTTCGATCCAAACATAGCATTGTCCCATTTGCCTGATTTTTTTTAAAGAAAGTATTTTTCACTAGCTGTAGCCTTCCAACAAAAGAGACAGTAATCATGCTACACTCAAACCTTTTAGATTTTTAAAATGCTGTTGATTGTTCTGTTACTTTTCCTATATTGTGCATTTGAAAAATAACAATCAGAGCACTTTGGTACACGGTACAAGGGTGTGTGTGAAGTTGGCCATATAAAACCTTTGCATTTCGTAGGATTTTCTTCCTTTCTTTCAATTCATGCTAAACCTTTTCATTTCAGACTTGATTGCACTCCTCCATCCACTTATCCCACATTAGTTGTAGTTAAATTGTCTTGAGCTGAGGGGATTACTCCGTTGCCAATCGAATCCAGCTTGGATGTACGGCAGCTACCTTAGTTCCTGAGGAAAATATTTTTCTCTGATTCCGCAATGACAGGTCTTGTTGCATTTCTTGAGAGAGTGCCGAATTTTCATTTAAATCCCTCTCTGGCTTTAATCTCCCCCTATGGCTTTAGGCCAATCTTTTTTTTTTATTGATCACAGCTCTGTATTTGCAAAAGAGAAATAATGATAATAATCGATGACCAAAGGGCAGCAGCTCAAGGACTGTGTGAGTCCCTCAATTCTTACTTGGGCAGCTTTCACAAAATTCTCTGACAACAAAAAAAACCTTTCTCAATTACTTCCCCATTATTAGATGAGAAATCCATGAAAAATGCTCCATAAGCCCTCCAACAGGCAAATCAAGGCAAATAACAATGAAAATTGTGAAAATCCCACTCTATATCCCCCTTATAGATGCGATAAGGTCCTCGGTAGCCCCAAGCAAATAAATCTATTGCCAATACAGAATGTGAAGGTAAAGCAATTTTTCACAATGGTTCTCGGAAAGTATGAAAATGTAATTGAATCTCAGCTTTTTAAATTTAAGGAATTATTGGGGGCAAAAGCTGAACAGATCAAATCAGAGGACTTAATCTTCTCTCATTCAGGGAACTCACAGAGGTGTCTATTAACTTCTGATATCTGGGATGACAATAGAAGGCCCAAGACAATTTCAGCTGATACACAAGTAGCAGAACTCCACCCATCTTTTCTATGGGCCACTGAAAACTTTAAAGATCAAAGCCAACCAGTAAAGCTCTTCCATTGGGAGCTTACAGCAATTTGTCACTTTCATTGTGTTGAGAGAGGTTTTACAAGCGCCCACACGTCAGCCATGTCAGTATTCTTCCTTGATGTTTTCCTGAAACAATTATTTTTTCTCTCTCAGATGGTTAGTGGTTGGTCCTCCAGCAGAGGCTGAGGAAAGGCATCATTGCTTATGGATGTCTTTCCCAAGCCCCCTCTAGCTGAAGAACACAAGGATTAGCAAGAAATTTTGATCACCACGATGTAAAAAAAGATATTGAGACTCTAAAAAGAGTACAGAGAAGAGCAACAAAGATGATTAGGGGACTGGAGGCTAAAGCATATAAGGAACGGTTGCTGGAATTGGGTATGTCTACTTTAATGAAGAGAAGGACGAGGGGGGACATGATAGCAGTGTTCCAATATCTCAGGGGCTGCCACAGAGAAGAGGGAGTGAAGCCATTTTCCAAAGCGCCTGAAGGCAGGACAAGAAGCAACGGATGGAAACTAATCAAGGAGAGAAGCAACCTAGAACTAAGGAGAAACTTCCTGACAGAACAATTAACCAGTGGAACAACCTGCCTCCAGAAGCGGTGAATGCTCCAACACTGGACGTTTTTAAGAAGAGACTGGACAGCCATTTGTCCAAAATGGTGTAGGATTTCCTCCCTGAGCAGGAGGTTGGACTCAATGACCTCCAAGGTCCCTTCCAACTTTATTACTATTATTATTATTATTATTATTATTATTATTATTATTATTATTATTATTATTATTATAACAGGTAGGAAAACAATACCAAGATGGTAGAAAAGAAGAAGATGGGCTAAGTAATTCTTGCACTAATCTAGCAAAAATCTTTGTATGCCTTATTGATGCAAATAGCATTTTGCCAGAATCTCCTAGCAACCAGTGGAGTTTGGGGGGGGGCATCACTTTCCTAATTCTGTTGATTCTGGCCCTACTGGAGAACAGCCTATGGTGAATATGAGATTGAAATCTTTTGTGATATCAGTGAAAGCTTTTGCTGAAGCAAGACGTGCTAATGGGGAATTCCATGTTAAAAAAAGAGGCTGACTGTTAGGAACTGAACTGAGATGGTTGTAATGATGAATAGAGTGATTTTTTAAAAAAAAGTGAGGCCTGAACAATAGGCTGGCTTGCCCAACTGATGAGACATTCAATCCTTCTCTCTTACTTCATTTCCACTGCTGTGTGCTGAAGTGAGGAATGAAGTTGAAGGACGGGGAGATAAATGCTTGTGTACCACCAAGATTTGCTTCGCTCTGATAACAACACAAAACTGTAGGAAGGATGAAGAAGCATAAGGATACTTCATAACACATTGGGAAAGAGCCTTGCGGTTATTTTCTGTGAAATTTACTCTCTCTTTAACAGTATTTTAAGGGTGTTGCGTAATTATTATTATTTTTTTGCATTTTTCTTTATTACTGTCATCTTTCAGCTTTTCCTGGCTAAATATCTCTTTCCATTATAACTATTCAAGCATGTGCCAACTGTAAGAACATAAGTATAACAAAAAGCAAGCTAAAAGGTTATTTTATTGAAATAAGCTCATTAGGATAACTAGTTCAGCATTTTATTCAACTGAGCTTTTTCTGAGCTCCAACTGGAAATGACTGCAACTGAATTTGGTCCTTTTCCATGCAAAAGATAGGCTGTTGTTTACCTGGAAGATGGTGGTGGTCCTGGGGACTGTCCGCTGCTGCAGAAAAAACAGATTTGGTCACTATCTGTTGATCAAATTGCTTTGGTCAATCAAGAACAGATTTGAGAGAATAATCTCTGAGAGCCAGTTTGGTGTAGTGGTTAAAGTGGTAGCTTAGAAACTAGGACAGGGGTAGGCAACCATGGCTCTTTTATGACTTGTGGACTTCAACTCCCATGCTGGCTCAGGAATTCTGGGAGTTGAAGTCCACGAGTCATAAAAGAGCCAAGGTTGCCTACCCCAGCACTAGGAGATTATGAGTTTTAGTCCTACCTTAGGCATAAAAAAAACAAAACCAGCCCAACCCACCTCATCTCTCCTCTGCAATTGTGACTTGTCATCTGGGCTATTTCTGTACTCAGTGTGAGTCCTCTGCATTCAGAAATAACTGCACTTCTGAAGAGCAGCTGCTGAGGAGGTGCTATTAGGGTCACTGGAAGAGTCACCGCCTACTTTGCCCCAGGTGCCCCCTTGGCTCCTGCCCCCTGTCAGGCAATTTAACAGGCAACTAAGCCAGCCATTCCAAGCATTTGTCTAAATTCTTCCTTTAGCCCACTTCCAGTTAGGGAGAGGGATCGGTGGTTGTTTTCCTACTGGAGGATGATGCTTGATGGGAAGAGAAATGACAGCAGGAATCCAACTAATTCTACTCCATAACTTGGCCTGCGATATCTAAGTAAGGACAGCATAGACCACCTACCTTGTTAATGCAGGGCAGAGTGTAAAGTGGCATAGTTTTCCAGCAATTCAAGGTAGCAATTTCACTGGACCATTAGACAGGCTCCTTAGAAGGGAAACTACATGCAAGTAATGGGATTTACTTTGCTATAAATGTGATTAAGGACAGACAGCTAAGATATCCATGAATAAATTAGATCCAAAGAGTTCAGAGTGTTGCTTTCAGATCTGAAATTCCATTCTCTATATAGAAGTGCCTTCAAGCCATCAAACACTCATTACTGACAATAATTAGGTTCTTCAAAAAAGGTGACAGATATCCCTAGTTCAGGACTGGGACATTTTTGTGCTGCATTTCACTTTGGTTGACTTGTTCTATAACTAATTTCTTCCATTTCATCCTTGTAATGAACCTTTCAGGAACAGGAAGAGATATATATATCTGAAAATGATCCCTCTGCATATAATAAACGGGAATTAATATGTAATGAATAATTCACTGGATTCTACCGCTTCTCTCCTTACTCTACCTTCATTTCAGGGATGTGGAAATAAATATTAATGGATCAGGTTTTGTTTTGGAAAATAAAGAGGAAGTGGTGATTGGCTGGTAATTTCCTATGAGATTCTAGCTGCATGAATACGTAAACATGCCTATACTCATGGTATCCCAATATTTGAATAAATCTAAAAAAGGTTCTGAACAGCCTGGATTAATCTTAGTCACATTTTTAAACTGTAAACAGGAGGAACTGGGCAGCAGAAAAGCTGCCTGTCTAGAAGATTCTCTCCAGATGGGTCTGGAGATGTTTAATACTGAATCAAGAATCTTTTGCATGCAAGATCCACTTGAAAACTGAGGACCCACAACATGATTCTGGTAGATCTAGCAAGCTGTAAGAATAGGAAGTCATTTTTCAGAGGTCCAATCTGAGGTCCTAAAGGGAAGAGACAGAGATGTTAACTCTAAGATCCTGTGTATCCTTCAATGGAAGTAAGACTTAATGTGTCTAAATTGATTCCCTCCATCTAACTCTACCTCGATTTATTAGAAGAGCTCAGTACTGATGAGAATGGGAACTCCTGGTAGTGTCATTTTTGCTTGTAAAATAAAAGCAAAGAACAAAAGCTAAAAGGCAAACACAAAGATGAATTGAAGGGCAAGTAAGTTCAGTAAGTGTGAGGAAGGCCAACCCACTTAGGAGAAGGAACTCCAGGAGAAGACAACGGCAAACCACTTTTGAATTGTTGCTAAGAAACCGGCTACATGAGCAAGGCTCACACCTTTAGTTAAGTGGGGTGCAAAGAGTGGGAGGCACCTGTCAGAAAGCAATGCTCTGACTGTTAATGCAAGGATGTTGAACTTTCCTGAGTATATTTGGAGGTGATGAAGTGGCTAGAACAAAGTTGCACATTCTTGTCATTGATAGAGCCAGTATTGAACTCCCTTTTTTTATATATTTGGGGCATGGAATGTAAGAGCCATGTTTCAAGGAAAACTGTAAATTGTCAAAGTGGAATTTAAGCACCCCGTTTAAGGTACTTTAAGAATAAATGAAGTTAGGTGGGCCAGAACTAGTGACTTTAAATTTGATTGTTGTGTTGCAAACCATTCAGACCACAAAACAATAGATGTCTGCTATTATACTGTGATGACCAAAAATGATGAAATATGTACTGTAAATTCTGGCCTTTTGTACATGCATTTATACATTGGATTCAGGTATGTAAGTCATGGCGTCTGAGTCTTGATGTCATAATGAACATTTGTCACTTGTCTTTCCCACTCATGTCAGCCCATGGAGACTGATGTATACAAAGAAATGGTGTGGCAATGATATTTTAAAAAATTCACTGAGTATATCCTTGGCTATAACCCAAACAACAGAATAATCTCTATTAAAATTAATACCCAGTAACCTTAATATTATATACATCTATATAAATCTTCTAAGACTTAGTGATTAATTAAGGAATTCTATAACTAATAGCAAGAAGAGATAAATGCAACATCTAGAAAAGGTGTCGTACTACTTGTGAATGATTAGAATCCCAAACAGTGATGGGATTCAGATATGTGAACAACCGGTTCTCTGTGTGGATGCCGCTTCCAGAAGTCCATTCTGGACCTGGGGAACAAAAAAATAACTGCTGGTTCTGTCGAAGTGGTGCGAACTGGCTAAATCCCACCACTGATCCAAAAGCAAGAGAAATAATGGAAACTGGAATGGCTCAGTTTGAATGGAATAAATATAAGAATGCAGGGGAGAGGTTAACAGAGTTTCAAGAGGATAACTCTTTGTTCATTGCCAACATCTGCTTCAAGGAACAGACTCTACAACAATCAAACCCTGTAGGAAATAGAAAAATCAAATCTTCAACCTAGTCAGCCAGGGACATCCGGGCGTATACTGTAGAAAGGAACATGAATTATTTTGGCTAAATATACTACATTTATTTTTTTTATATAAATATATATTTATAAATGTACTAAATAGAAATAACATACCTGAAGTATGTGATTTGACTTGGAAGATATGCAGGCAATCATACGATCAATGTCAGGAATAGATCCAGTATGCCTAATTTAGGTAAAAGAGCCATGAGGAAAGATGTAAAGGACAGGAAAACAATACCTTGAGGTTCAAAGAAGAAAAAGTGCAAGTGACTGGCAGAACAAGTTAATACTATAGTTTGAAAGCTTTGGGCAATATGAAAAAAGTTCAATCGATTGCACGTTTTTAACATTAAACAAAAAGGACAGGGACAGAGACCTTAATCTAAAATGTAATGTTTAGAGAAGTGGTTCTCGACCTTTCTAATGCTGCGACCCCTTAATACAGTTCCTCATGTTGTGGTGACCCCCAACCATAAAATTACTTTCTTTGCTATTTCATAACTGTAATTTTGCTACTGTTATGAATTGCAATGTAAATAACTGATATGCAGGATGTATTTTCATTGTTACAAATTGAACATAATTAAAACATAGCGATTAATCACAAAAACAATATGTAATTATATATTGTTAAATATTTATTTCTAATTACAAATAAATGAAATTTTGTCTTGAAGCATGGTGTAGCATGGGTAACAGTCTTAATATAACAGCAGTAAACTACAGTGCTACATTTTTCAACAGTATGTGTAAGAAGCCAATGTCAGTGCGAAGGTTGAGATTGCTTCTTTCGCACCAGATCAGCAATTCTCGGGGCAGTCTTTGCAAGAGCAAACGAAGATCATCTTCCACAACAAGTCTACTTCTGTATTTAGACTTGATAACCAACAAGCTGGAAAACCCTGTTTCACAAAGGTATGTTGTTGGAAATGGAAGAAGAAGGCGCAACACAGTCTCAGACAGAACAGGATACGACTGCAAACATTTGATCCAGAATTTTGTAACTGGCATTGTAGAGAAATCAGTTCTCGCTGCATCGCTGTTAATAAGTTCAATGAACTCCTCTTGTGCTGTCTCAGGAACATTTTCAACTTTGACTGTGAATGTGCTTCTGGCAAGTGCAAATGGGGTGTCAGGTAGATTTGGAAAGTACAATGAAATTTCATCTGCCAGCATGTACAAGTGTTCTTTCACAGAAATTATCATCGTAATCCTTTTGTCTGGTTCAATGTCATGTTCCTCAAAGAAAGCAGATAAGGTAGGGAACATGTAAAAATTTTTTTTCATCCAATTTCTTTTGCCAAAGCTGAAGTTTCATTTGGAATGATTGGATCTTTTCAGCAAATCGAGGCACGTTGCATTTGGTCCTTGCAGTGATAAATTTAACTCATTCAAGATGGCAAAGATGTCAACCAAGTAAGCTATTTTATGCAGTTCACTGTTATCGCTGAAAAGTGCCTCGAAGTGCGGTCTTGCTTTCTGACTAAAAATGTTTTGAGTTCATCACGAAGCTCAAAAACACGTTTTAAAACTTTTCCTCTTGACAACCATCTCACTTCAGTGTGAAATAGCAGAGCATTGTTTGGCGCATCCAACTCGTTGCACAGTTGGGAAAACAGTCGACTGTTTAAACTGCTCGCCTTTACAAAGTTAGCTGAATTTATAACGCTTCTCATTACTTCTTGTAACTCTTGTGGCAGCGTCTTTGTTGCTAATATTTGCCGATGAATCATACAGTGAGTTCCGATGACTTTTGGTGACTCATTCAGAACCAAACGTTGAAATCCAGAGCAACATCCTAGCATAGCTGGAGCACCATCTGTACAAACACCACAAATCTTTTCCCAAGAGATGTTATGCTCTTTCAGAAATGAACCAACTGTGTCAAATACATCACGTGCAGTAGTTGTCATTTCAAGAGGTTTGCAAAAAAGAAACTCATCTTTAAAGTCGCCATCATTAATATACCTCACGTAAAACAGTAACTGTGAACAGTTTGCAACATCTGTAGATTCATCAAGCTGGATACTAAATATTGGAAGTGAAGCAGATTTAATTTCTTGGAGTACCTGACCAAGAATATCAGCAGACATGTCATCTATTCTTCTGCAGACAGTGTCGTTAGATAAGGAAATTGCATTCAATTTCATCACAAATTTGTCTCCTATCATAAGTCGAACAATGTCTTTGGCTGCTGGCAACAGTAACTCCTCTGCAATAGTGTGAGGCTTCATAGCTCTGGCGATTCTGAGTGCCACCACATACGAAGCTTCAACAGCTGCCATGTTGTGTTTGTGGTACTTGCCACCAGTGTCAAGTCTGGCTTTCTTGAGTCCATCAGCCTTGCATCTAAAATACTTGGTATCCTTCTCAGCAAAGCTCGGATGCTTGGTCTCAAAATGCCATTTCAGTTTGTTTGGCTTCATGGATTCGGCTGATAGAACTTCATAGCAAATGACACATTGTGGTTTCTCTTTTCCAGCTTCAATTATTGATGTAAAACCGTATTGTAGAAAAGCCTCACAATATTTTCTTTTCTTAATGTTGCTCTCTACATGATCCATTGTTATGGGATGGTTTGCTAATGAAGGTAATATATAACAATAGCTTTAATAATACAAAAGGTTATACATGGCATAGTTCTGGCAATACAGTTCATTAAAGTTTCCTATGATTTACCATTCTCTGTGTTCTTTTTTTTTGTTACATACATGTTACTATAACCCAGTGTTTCTCAACTTTGACAATTTTAAGGCATGTGGACTTCAACTCCCAGAATTCCACAGCTAGCAATGTATAACCCAAAATGCATGCTTAAAGTGATGTTTGAATCCAGTCATTGCAAAGCAACATTTATGACATAGTGTATGTCCTAAATAAGTCAGTTTGGGGCATACTCAGGAAACTATGGCCTACTAATATGTGTGAACTTATATAGAATATCCTCCCCTTCTGCTTGCAAGGAAACCTGATCTTAACTTGTGCTGAGGAAAGCCAAAGTCTTTTCCGGGCCTGACTCGGAAGCCCCTCGGACCTCCCTGGAGCAGAGAAGCACCCAGCCACCTGTGGGAAGCTTGGCTTGGCCCTGTGGGGGTCTTCAGCCTCCCCTCACTCCCTTTGGGGTTTGGGCTTTAGCGAGGGGGTTATTTTACTGTTAGCTGGTTATTGTTCGCGCCCCGGGATGCCCAGCTTGCCTCGGGCGGGCTCCCGAGACGGGACCCCCATCTGGCTTTGTTAGCTCAGGAGGGGCACAGGTGAGGTCACTTCGACACCCCCCCAGCCATGGCCACTCACCGCTCAGCAGCAGTGCTGCCAACGCCACTCTTGGGCAGAGCCTTTGCGCCCATAGGGTGTGGACCGCGGCCCGGCACTTGACTGCCTGCCTTCCTCCCTCGGGGACTCCTGGGTATTCACTCTGCACTGTCAGCTCACCAGGACCACAGCCCTGATTCTGTAGGCGTGGATAACATGGAGCCTGGCCGGCTGCTCAGCCATCCGCCGTGCCCCACGTGCATCACTTTCGCATGCAGCGCCAGCCACTTCCCCGCCAGAACCACCTCCGCCTGTCCCGCACAGCCCCACTGTGTGAAGCGGGCCCCATGGCTCCCATTGCACCACCCGCACACCACATTGATGGTGCAGTGCTTGAATTTGCCGCCCGATCTGGACACCAGTGGGGGGGGGGGCGGTGGAAGAGTGCAGATGGCAGGCAGGCCCAGGTGGCAGCAGGCGTTGTGGGCCAGGTGCTTCCGGGCGGCCACGTAAGCTCAGGATGAGGCAGTGGCGGCACAGGTCCAGCACCGGCCAGGCTAGGCTCCCCTCACTCCCTTCAAGGGTCTGGGCGGAACCCTTAAAGCGCGGAGGCTTTAGCGAGGGGGTCTCTCTCCAGGGTCAGCGGTGTCGCTCGCCCCGGGCTGCCCTTAGAGATGCCTGAGAGAGGCCAGTTATTGTTCGCATCCCGGGCCGCCCAGCTTGCCTCGGCCCGGCACTTGCCTGCCTGCCTTCCTCCCTTGGGGACTCCCAGGAGCCTGCCCTGTGCCATCAGCTCACCAGGACCACAGCCCCGATGCTGCAGGCATGGATGAAATGGAATCTGGCCGGCTGCTCAGCCATCTGCTGCACCCCACGTGCACCACTTTCACACGCAGCACCAGCTGCTGCCCCACCAGAACCACCTCCACCACCGCCTGTCCTGCGCAGCCCCACTGTGTAAAGCGGGCCCCGCAGCTCCCACGGCATCACCCGCACACCACACCGATGGTGCACGAGGTGAGCATGCTTTTTCGGCAGGGCAGAGTTAAGTGCTGCTATCCACCTCCCACCCCTGGTCCTCTTTTACTTACAAGTAGTAGAGTAGAAGATGGCATTCCGTAGTTACTCAGCAAGGATGGGTGGAAAGTTCCTGCAAACATGCCTTTGCTGCAGACAACTTGCAGCAACGTTTGCCAGCTGGGACTTTTGGTGCACTCAGCAGTGCAGAAACAGCCTTTAATGGCCAGGTCTGGACAATTCCTATTGGCTTTCGAAAGTCAATAGAATAGACTCTATTCTATTGGTGTTCGAAAACCAATAGAATTAAGAGTCTATTCAAATAGAATCTATTCTATTGGCGTTCGAAAGCCAATAGAATAGAGGGAGTAGCACTGCTCATGGAAAAGTTGAAAAAAATCCATCAAAAAGATGCCAGAACGCCATTCTGAGCGTTCTATGTGAAAAAAGGCCCTGGTCTTTGGCGATCCCTGTGAAACGGTCGTTCGACCCCCAAATGGGTCGTGACCCACAGGTTGAGAACCGCTGGTTTAGAGGAAAATAACAAGACAATGAAAATGAGCGATGCTTTAAGAAGATCAAGGAAATCCTAAGAAAATGTATAGCTGAAATAAAACTATTCAAGATTAATCATGGAAGAGCTGTATTAGTGGCAAAAGTAGAGAAAAATGGAAGGACTATAAAATGACACCAATATTGGTTAAAGGAAAATGAATTTCAAAATTGTCTAAAAAGTGGGGCATGAGAGGCCAGAAACCAGCTGTCAAGTATAATGATAGGTGCTTTGATCTTATTTAAAGCTATGAAAGTGCTAACAGCTCTGCGTTAACAATTTTAGAACAAGACTCTTAGGCCTAGAGACAGAATGAATTATGCTGTATATATCCGTGCTGCAGAAGGAAGATGCAAGAAACTGTATACATTATCCAATCATTGCTTGAATTTCTAATCCAAATAAAGCATGAGGAAGATTCTTATGAAAAATAATAAAGACTCTGTACAGATAGAGAAATGCCTAATGAATAAAGGATCAGATGGGTAACATAAGACCAAGAAGGATCAGATGGGTAACATAAGACCAAGATACTGTAATTTAAGAAGGAAGCTTACCTTTGCTTTATTTTCCTCTGCAAAGATTTTGCTTGGGTAAATCATGCTACAGTGTAGAATATATTATGGCCTGGAGATTAGACTTTGAGATGGGCAGATGGAATTACTTAGAATTTCTCATTATAAAATTTAAAATACAAAATGAAATATCTGGATTAATGTTAAGGAGGCAAAGGTGACATCACCTAATGTGTTTAGTGAATTAAGTTAACAGGCAAAAAGCGAGGATTAGTTCTTTTTCCTGGCTTCATGAATAACTAAAGATGGAAAATGTCCTGGAGAAATAAAAAACGGATTAATTCAATGGAGGATGACAATGGGAGATAAAAGGATAAGAATATCACTGTGATAATTGGTATAAGGATAATTAATGGAATAGTTTTCCCCAGTGGTAGTATGTGGCTGAGAAAACTGGACAATGGGAAAGACTGAGAGAAAGTAGGTAGATATCTTCAAATTATTATAAAGATCCTATATACTGGGATCTTTGAGGCATTGACGAGGCAAAGGTGAAAATAACAACACGTTTATTGATTAACACAGAAGCAGCTCCAACAGCTGCTTAACTTCTATTTATACGGACCGCCGATAGGTGGCAGCCAATGGAATTAAAGCAGTTATTCCCGCCCAAAAACACAAACTTACAATTCTGCAGATAGGCAGTCTGGAGTTTAAACGGAAACGGCAGTTACTTATTTATAACTGATTCCAAGTAATTTACATCAATACATAACAGAAATATTTCTAAGTCTTAGTTCAGGCCTCAGCAGCTGGTCCTGAAAAAAAAGTAAAGACTGACAGTTTACTTGAGGCAAGGACTGATAAGCAGAATATCACATAATTTGGACTTATACTGTGAATAAAAATAGACTAGAAAACATGATTATGTTGGCACAATTGAGGGAAGAAGGAGAAGACAACCAATAAGATGGATAAACACTATCAGGAATCAAGGGGACATTCCTATTAGAGCTGCAGATTGTCACCAGAAACAGGGTAATACCCCATAGTCAGCAGGATTTAAGCCTAGTTATAGAGTCTAACATTAGGCTTTGGTTTTGGTTCTGCTTAACTAACTCTTTCTAAATAGGCATGAATTGTGTTTGTTCTCGCTTTATAACAAATTATAAAAAATTTAAATGATACACCAGGAATGCAAATATTTGTCACAATAATTGTACTACAGCCTAGAACAGCGGTTCTCAACCTGTGGGTCGCGACCCTTTTGGGGGTCAAACCACTCTTTCACAGGGGTCGCCTAAGACCATTGGAAAACAGATATTTCCGATGGTCTTAGGAACCGAGACACCACTCTCTCTGTTGCAGCCTCACTCTCTTCCATCTTCTTTTCCTTTCCACCCCCCTGCGAGCTTGCAATACCCCTCAAGGCTTCACGTTGCCTCCCGGAGTACTCAACTGTTCAGCGGCTGGAAGTTGGAGCTGCTCAGCTGTTGGTCGGGACGCACGCGGAGCCGACCCGCACGTTGTCCTCGACCCCTCCCCTGCCCGTTCATATCGGGCCCACTCGCCCCATCTGTAAAAGAAAAAGTCTTCCACCCAAGCATAACTTTTAAGGATTTTAAGGATCTTTGAGAGGGAGAGAGAAATAGAGAGAGGGAGAGAAAGAGGGAAAGAGAACTAGAAAGAGGAAGAGAGAGAAAGAGGGAGAGAGAAGAGAGGGAGAGAGAGGGAGAGAGAGAGAGAAAGAGAGGAAGAGAGAAAGAGAGAGAAAGGGAGACAGAGAGAAGAAAGAAAGGGAGAAAGAGGGAGAGAGAAAGAGAGACAGGGAGAGAGAAAGGGAGAGAGGGAAAGAGAAAGGGAAAGATAGAGAAAGAAAGGGAGAGGGGGAAAGAGAAAGGGAGAGACAGAGAAAGAGAGGGAGGCAGAGAAAGAAAGAGGGAGAGAGATTAAATTAGTAACATGGTTGTTCAGTGAATCTGGTTTCCCCACTAACTTTGCTTGTCACAAGGTTGCAAAAGATGATCACATGACCCTGAAATAATTTTATGGTTGGGGATCACCACAACATGAGGAACTGTATTAAAGGGTCACGGCATTAGGAAGGTTGAGAACCACTGGCCTAGAATGAGCCATAGGAAGGTGGTTTAAATTGTTTTTGATGGAATTGTTCTGGAGAAGAAAGAGCAATTGAAAAGGAAGAATAGGAGAAAATTTGTATTATACTATGAATAAATACTGTGGCCAATTTATTGGCCTATCTTTATCAGGATTCTCCTATTGCAAGTTAGAATTCTGTAAAGAACATCATTTGGACCCTGAATAAAAGTGACACCACTTTTAATAGTTGTCTAAATCTTGTTGAACTGTATACATGTAAGGCTAATGATCAGAGGATATTTCCCTAACTTCAGAAGAATTAGTTAATCTATATGAATTATTCCTTTGGTTGAATTTGTTAAAATGACAAAACTGGGAATCTTACAGATCCAAGTTAGATTCAAACAACTTTCTTCAAATATGAATATATTTCTGTAATTTTAAAGCAGTAGATAAAAAAAATATTAAAGGATGGCTGTTCTTTTAGAACTCAGCCACTTGGATATATATTGCAATCACCAATATATTTTCTCATAAACCTCTCCAAGAAATCAAATATTTCTGCACTTGCCTGTTTGAAAAACAAAATGGCTCCTTTTCTCTATCTTCATATTCATTTTTTTTCCAAATAACCGATAAATATAAAAACGCTGCTGCAGTTTGAAAATGAAAGCTCACTGCTTTCTTTATATTCTGAACTAAGAAAAAATGCTCAGATATGGCTCAAAAAACTGCAATGGATTGTAGTGAAGGTTTAAGAAAGAGCCATGTTTTTATTTCCATACATATAAATGTTCTTTTTTTAGGGCTGCTGACAAGTCTTAAGTCTGCATATTACTCATACTCTTAACTTAAAAATTAAGAAGTGCTGTCAAATTATGCGGCTAAAAAAAAGACTGAGGATAATGCAACCATACATATCAGCATCAAAGAAACATAACATATTGAAAAGTACAGAAAATATTGAACACCGGATAATGTCTATGGAGATTCCCAATTCATTCAGTTAAAACTGAAGAAGCTTCTGGATGAGAAGTGGCACATTTTCAAAGAATAAACCAAAAAAGTCTATTTGCCTTTTGGAAAAAGCACATTTGGGACAACAATGGATGATATCAATTAGAGAACAAATAAGAAAATATTCAATAAGGTGGAGTCACTCTTGAGAAGATGCTTTTTCCAACTATCTCCAACATTATTTTAGATGGAGGAGCACTAGGAGAGTCCAGAACGGACGATCAAAATAGACAGGGATGATCTAGCACTTAGATCCTAAGCAATGAAGATATAGGACAAGTTCCTCTCTTTTGTCACCCTCTAGATATGGAATTCCTGGCTTATGTTGCCTAGGAATTGTGAGAATTGGCACTCAATATATCTGGAAGGGCTCCCTGTTCTTAAGTTTTAAGGTAAACAGAACTTTGTAGGCAACCCAGAATGGCATTTATTGGAAATGTTTTTATGCAATTGATTGTGGATTATTTTTTTTTTGGTAGGGAAGTTTTCCCTTCTACATTTCCACTATCTTCCATTAATTTTGTCTGTCTGTCTGTGTCTGTTTGATCTATTTATCTAGCGGTTTTTGAACTTCTCCTTCATATAAGAACATTGGGATAAAAAGTATACAATATGAAAGAATACTAAATAATCCACTATAAAATATGTTCTAAAATGTCAGCATCTTTTCTGTCCATCTACCTTACAATGACAACATGAGAAGACAACAGCAGTGGTCATTAAATGTCAGGCTGAGTCATTAGACATATGCCTTGAAGGGTTCAAATGCGTGAATTACAATTGAAAGAGACTTCTCTGTAACTCAGGTTTGAATTGTGACGTTTTTGATGCTCTTTGAGCTTGACTGTTTGCTTGCAGATGTTTTATTACCTAGTTGCCTAGTTGGGTAATAAAATATTTCCAAATTTTTAAAAAGGTCTGATTCCAAGGGGTGATGTTCACCTCCATTTATTAGCCAAAGGAACCTGCATTATCCGAAGACATTCCGTGGTCATATTGCCAGCATGACTATATGCCAAGGTCCACAGAACGCTATTATCTTCCCATTTAGAAGGGATTGAATCAAAATAGGTATCTACTCTAGAAGTTATTTTTTTTATTATTCAGGAAAGGAATTGAAAGTGTATCCATGTGTACTCACATTCCTCATATTGGTCTGCTTTAGACACAATGCCCTGTAAATACAAGCTAAGCACTTCCCATCTTGAACTCTGATCTTCAAGCAAGAGCCATAAATACAGGAAGACTCCACAAATTATGCATCGAGTCTGTCTAAGGGAGTGCTATCCCAGTCAAGACCATTGTTCCTGGTAGTAGAAAGTTCAAAGTCCCAAAGCCACACAGCTTACAGGGGTGGAGATATAATGCTGATTATCATCTGTATATTGGTGAGGCATCACCCCAAACTATTAGAAGACCTCACTCACCAGTAGATACTAAACAGAAGGGGAGAAAGGACCAAGCCCTGAGGCACCCCACAAAGCCAGGGCCACAAACCTGGACTTCTCTCTATCAACACCAAGTAGAACCAGCACAATACATTGCTACCCAATCCCAGTTATTGAGGAATACCATTGATTTATTTCCCTCTGTAGAAATATGTAGATATAGACGAATCAATGAGCTTAACTGTTAATACCACAATTTCCAATCCATCAAGAAAAGAGGTCCTCGCTAAATCAGAAATATTAATGTGCAGCAGGTTGCCACATATAGACATCTCCTTGTTAGTTGTCTATCTTTAGCACTGCTAAATCATCCACTTACCCTGTTTTGGATGTCAGATAAGAATGCCAAGAAGTGAAATCTATAATGAGTAAAAAAAAATAATTCTAATAAATAAGTGAGTGCTTTTATTTTGTTTAAGTCTCCTGCATGCAGTTCTTTTTTTGTATCATTGCTACCTCTTAATTTCTGCTCATTATTATCTTGGATCAGATAATAATCCATCAGGTGATAGTGAATTTAACTAATAGCACATTAAAAAACCCATACCTTTAGTCCTTTGCAAACAAAATTGTGGGCAGTAGATACATTCCTAATTTACAATAAAATGTTAAGCCTTTAAGCAACCACTTTTTAAAAACCTTGTATTATTTCTGCCTGCAAATATCCTTTAAGAAAGCTTACTTTCAGATGAAATATCATATGGATCAAATAAATGATCTTTTTTTTAATGCTCACTAAAATTACAAGTCAAACTAAATCAGGCCATGTATCCCAGCAGCCCTCAGAGAATCCACAAGCAGGACCTGAAAAGGATCATAATCATCCTACCGGCATTCTCTAGAGGCATTTATCTGCACATGAAAAACAAAAAAGGAGTGGTAACTGTTCTGTTTCAGAAGAAGAGGCATCAAGACGAAGCAACAAGTTCCAACAGTTCTCCTTTATTGCAAACACCAACAGAACCGATTTTAAAATGGTGCGGCCCTCTTTTATAGCCCCCCTGCACAATACCTTGCTGGCCAACCATTTCAAAGGATATTTTCCCGCCGTGCGCATGCATGCAAGGCTGGGAGCAGCCTTTCTTGTCCCAGGCATCCACATGGTCTGCCCAGGCCAATCGCTGCAGCCTGCTCCTGCTAGCCCAGGACATAACACCCCTACCCCCTTGGCTAAAATAATAAGGCACACTTATTATTTTAAATACTCCAACACTCCATTACATTGTTTACGTTGCATCTATATACATACACAACACTACAGTCTTGCTACAGCCATGCTCCCCACTCCTCTTGAGCTGCATTACTTAACCCAGACTACTAGGCCTGCCCATGAACTGACAAGGACCGTACATAGTCTTGTAAGTATTTGGGAGGACCTCTGGCCTGCCCTGATCTTCTCATGGCCGGTGTGTGTGCCTGGCCTGCCAGCTCGCCTCCCAAGCTAGGCAGACCAGGACTTTGTTGCCCCAAGGACCCAGGGGACCCATCCAGCTGCTGACTGGCTGGATCCACTAAATCCAAGCCAGGGTTCCTTGGGGGGGTGGAATTCCCCACATCCAGTGGTGGGGTGGAATTCCCCAAGTCCACAATGGACTCCTCTTGGGAGCACTGTCCCTCGAGTCCTAGACCAGCAGCTGGAGTGGCTTGAGTGGCTGATGTGCCCCAATACCCCATGGTCCCCGTGTATGTGCTGGAGGTGCCAGAGGCCAGAGCCGCCTCCATGGCGAACCCCCTTTCTGTGGACTTCCTGTTTGGAGCAATAGCTGAAGCCTGGGGATGTTGGAGAGACCGTGGTCCACAATCGTAATTTTGGTCCTGCCCCCCCCGAGAGCAGAGCCAGGAGTGGAAGAGTTGCTGGGAAGCCTCCAGCACAGTTGGTCAATGTGATGTCAGATCACACAACCATCGTCCAAGGCCACTTCGTATGACAGCGGCACAGAGACCTTGCATACCACTGCTGTGACTCAGAGATGTCCTGGTCCATAGTTCCTTGCCCAGACCGGATCGCCCACTTGTAGTCTCCTAGGTGCCCATGGCTGTGACACCTGTGAAGCCACCCAGTCTGGGTGCAATCTGTCCAGTTTCGTAATGAGGCGGCGATCCCAGCGGAGTTCAGGTGGGCTCTTTCCAGCAGCTGTGCAAGGTGTGGTGCGGTGGCAAAGAAGAAAGTCCGCTAACCTGTGATGCCGGTTCCCGTGAGTGATCCTCTTTAAGGCATCCTTGGTTGTGCGCACCATCTGTTCAGCCAGGCTGTTGGAAGCTGGATGGAATGGTGCAGATGTGGCATCCCGGATCATGTTGGCCTGGAGAAATGCCTTGAACTCAAACGACGTGAATTGGGGCCCGTTGTGGGAGACAAGGACATCTGGAAGTCCATGTGCGGCGAAGATCCCTCTCAGCACCTGGATGGTCCTAGCAGTGGTAGTGGAGGAGACAGGCATGACCTCTAGCCACTTGGAATGGCTGTCCAAAAGGATTAAGAAGAATTGCCCCTGAAAGGGCCCAGTGTAGTCGATATGGACGCTGGACCATGGGGTATGAATCTCCTCCCATCTATGAACTGGGGCCTGGGGCATCTCTGGCCTTGACTGTTGACAAACAGTGCACCTGTGGACCTGGGCCTCGATGTCTTTGTCGAGCCCAGGCCACCAAAGATGGCTGCGCACTAATGCCTTCATCCGGACTATTCCCAGATGTCCCTCATGCAGAGACTGCAGGACTCTAGGCCTCAATGAGGTTGGAATTACTACCCGGCTACCCCATAGGACACACCCCTTGAAGGTGGAAATCTCGTGCTTCCTCTGCCAGAAGCTCTGGAATTCTGAGCCTGGTCATGTGTCAGGCCATACAGACAATGCCCAGGTCAGCACGCGTGTTAGCATGTGATCGGTGGCTGTTTCTGCAGCCATGTCCCTAGCACTGAGGGGAGATTCAGGCAAGTCCTGAATAGAAAGGATGCGATTGGCAGGTGTTGGATCTGCCTCTATCTGCTGTAACCTGCTGAGACCATCTGCATGGCCCATTTCTTTGCCTGGCTTGTGAACCAGTGTATGGTCATATGCAGACAGGAAGATAGACCACCTCAGCATTCGTGGGGATATTATGTGTGGGGTTTGTTTGTTCATTGTGAACAACCCCAGCAGTGGCTTATGGTCTGTAAAGACTGTGAAGTCATGGAACTTCTTTCTGTCAGCCACTATGGCTAAGGCTTCCCTATCTATCTGTGCATAATTGCGTTCAGCTGATGATAGGGTTCTAGAATAGTATGCTATTGGGACTTGTGTTCCATCAGCCTTCAAGTGACTTAACACAGCCCCAATCCCATAAGGGGACACATCACAGGCGATGCACACCAGCAAGTTCTCATTGAAGTGTGCGAGGACCGCATTTGAAGAGAGCAAGGCCTTGACAAAGCAAGGCTCTTTTCATGTGCTTGTGTCCACTACCAAGGGGCCTGTTTGTCCAAGAGTCAGTGTAACAGCTCAGCCACTGCAGCCTTGTGAGGAAAGAATGAGTGGTAAAAATTTAGCAGTCTCAGAAAGGCCTGAAGTTCGCCCTTGGATTTGGGACTTGGGGCCTGCTGAATTGCTTGCAGCTTGGATTCAGCAGGGTGGATGCCCTGAGCATCAATGCGGAATCCTAGAAACTCTGTGGAGGTAATCCCAATCTTGCACTTGTCTTGCTTAAGCTTCAGCCCCGCTTGCGGAAATGTAGCAAAATGGCTCTCAGCCTTTCGGCTAAATTGTCAGCTGAATCCCCAGCGATGAGGACATTGTCAAAGTATGGGCAAATACCAGGGATATTTCGGAGCATTCACTCCATTACATTCTGGAAGATGCCAGGGGGCACTTTTACACCAAATTGCAATCTTTTTACCTTGAATGCTCCCCTGTGAGTCACTATAGTTTGGGCCTCGGCCGTTGCCTCATCAACTGGCAATTGTTGATAGGCCTGAGCCAGGTCAAGCTTAGCAAAGATCTGCCCCCCCCCTGAGGGAGGCTAGAATGTGACTGACCACCAGTACTGGGTACGAATGCTGCTGCAGCGCTTTGTTAAGTGTGCACTTGTAGTCCACACATATTTGGACTTCACCATTGGCCTTCAGTGGCGTAACTATGGGCGTTTCCCATGGACTACTGTCCACAGGCTCTAAGATACCCTGCTGAATCAGTTTATACAGCTCTGCATCTATTTTATCTTTTAAGGCAAAGGGCACCCTGCGTGGCTTGATTCTAATGGGGGCTATGGCTGGGTCTAGCCTCAGAGAAATAGGAGGGCTCTTGTAGGAGCCAAGTTCTGGACTAAACACATCTGCAAACTCCTTGCAGACCCCAGCCAGGCCTGTTGTTAGCACACCGTTTATTCCAGTCATCTGAATCCCCAGGGCCTCAAATCAGTCGAGTGCTGTCTCCCCAAGCACAACTACATCCAGTAGCCCCTCAAAATTCCTATGCTGCACCTTGAGCGTGGCCTCCCCCCTCATGTTGACTCTGAAATTTTGGAAATACGTGAGGATGAGGGTTGACGGCCTGAGTTTAACCCATAGGCCTCTTCTGCTACAGACCTTGTTAAAGGTGTCTAGGGAGATGATTGATAGAGCGGACCCAGTGTCCAGCTCCATCGACAAGGGGACCCCTTGCAACTTCACATCAATCTGAAGCTTCTTCCTAAGTGCCATGTGGACCCCCATTCTAAAAACGCTTCTACGTGATGCACAGAAGCCCACACTGTTCTGGCTGGGAACCCTGGTACCTTTCTGAGGCAATTCTTCTGGGTAATGTTCCTGCCGGCGACCCAAACAGACAGAGGCAATGTGGCCTTGCCTCCCACAGGCCCTGCAGATGGTGGAGTGAAAACGGCTGTCGGCACGGTGATGGCGGCCTCCACACCCGATGCACCGAGGGGATGATGCTGGCTGGGCCTTCCCTCCATGAGGCCTTCTCCCTGGAGTCTGATGCAGCCGGTCCACTTCCGATTCTGGATCCTGTTCGGATTCTTCGTGAGCGACCTCTTGTTGGATGGTGGCTGGAACTTGAGGGGGCTTGGCGAGCCGCAAGGCCTTCACAGCTCTGCCTGCTATTTCTTCAGCTGAAACTTCCCTCAGGGCATCTTGGAACATGAGGCCTTCCTTCGCGAAGAGCTTCTGCTGCAACTCCCGGCTTCGCAAGCCACAGACCAGCCAATCCCTCAGCCTCTCTTCCAAGTCTTTGAATTCACAGGGTCTAGCTGCTTGCTGTAAGGCCGCAACAAACTCTGCTGCAGACTCACCAGGCCTCTGATCCCTCTGCTCGAACGTGTGTCACCAAGCAATCACTGAGAGCTTGGGTTCGAAATGCTCTCGAAGCATCTTCTTCAAGTCTGTGTAGGTGATTGATTCCAGTGGTGCTGGGGCAACCAGATTCTCTGCAATCTCGAAGGTCTCTTGCCCACACACACACAGCAGTGTGGCAGCTTTGAGGTCATCTTCACGAATTTGATTCACCTGGGCCACGTACGTTCTCCACCCGGGCCACGTACGAGCTCCAGCATTCTGGGTTAGCTGTGTCAAATTCTGAAAGCCGGCCTATCTTTGCCATTGTTTCAGCCCAGGAACTTTGTCCACGCCTCCTGCTACAAGGATTGAGAAGGGTCCCCCTTTTCTGAGCTCACCTCCAGTGTTCCTGTGCTGGCAGGCTGAGTCGATCTCCAGGCGCCATACTTCTCCGAGCTGCAAGCCCCCCTGTGGTGAGTCAGCTTGGCTTCTTAATCTGTTTGCCTTGCAGGCATCCCACCTTCATCGCCAATGTTCTGTTTCAGAAGAAGAGGCATTGAGACGAAGCAGCAAGTTCCAACAGTTCTCCTTTATTGCAAACACCAACAGAACTGATTTTAAAATGGTGTGGCCCCCTTTTATAGACCCCCTGCACAATACCTTGTTGGCCAATTATTTCAAAGGATATTTTTCCGCCGTACGCATGCGTGCAAGGCTGGGAGCAGCCTTTCTTGTTCTGGTCATCCACATGGTCTGCCCAGGCCAATCGCTGCAGCCTGAGCCTGCCAGCCCAGGACATAATAGTAACAATTTCACTTGCTCATCATGGAAGGGAAGGCCTTAGGAGTGGTATATTTTCTTTTTTGAACAGACTTAATAGAAACCTGCTGGGTTTTTTTTTCTTCTGCTGTCATTTAGTCTGAGCGCTTAAAAGAATTACAGCATTTGGTTCTGTGACTTTGAGCCATTAGCATCTGCCTAGATAACTAGGAAAACTTCAGGCCATTATTGTCAAAATATTGTCAAGCTAAAACATCAGATTAAGAAAGAGGAGCTGTTGGCAATAAAAGGATGCTCCATAGTTCAACCCTGAGTCACGTATATTATCTTCTTTTGGTACCTTGGATGCCCTTATCCTGGTACAGTACTTGTCTCCTGTCTAATTAGGACACAGGGAGGCCACCCCAGCCTGATATAAAAGCAGGCATCCTATCCATAAGAAGAAAGAAACCAAAATATGAAAGGTCAGGAGTTATTTTCAAAGGAACTAGAAAAGAAGAACAAGTTGACCTTTTCGTTATATCTGAATGCCTGTTCATCTGCAGTTAATAATCTAGAAAGCAGTGATCATAACATAATTTCTGGCTGTGGTGTCTCTGGCCAGCTTTCTTCGTTACTGTAATGATCACAAGCATAGCTTTCATCCTTGAATATTTACATGATGATTTGCTTCATAAATGTTTGAGAAGCAGCTGAAGACTGCTATTTTTCAAGAAAGTCATTAAAGCATGACATGCTTTAATTATCACTCTTGCTATCTTTCAAGAAAGTTATTAAAGCATGACATGCTTTAATTATATCACAAAATCTCTTTGAATTTAAAAGGGCATGTGAGATCCAATTCCTTCTTTTCCCCTCAATAGCTAAGCCTATTTCTTCCCCTGTCCTAGAATTGCTGCTAATCCAGCTCCTAGAATTCAACAGATCCACAGAAATAAAAAATGAGATCCCTCAACCAGCCCTCCTAAATGAGGTTCAAGCTGGATAGCTAACTATGAGTGAGTGACAGTTGTTCTCAGGACTAGCTAACCATGATTAATTAAACATTCATTCAGTCTATATCTAACTGGTCCACAGGACACACTAAATCAGGGGTGTCAAACTGCCGGCCCATGGGCCGGTTTCATCATACCGGAGCCACGCCCACCCCATTGCCGGCAATGGCAAAAAAGCTCCGATACATTGCGCAATGTCACGTGACATCGTGAGTTTCACATGTCTGCACTAAATGGTCAATTCTTTATCTCAGCTGGGCTGGGTTCACACAGTTGCTATACTGAACTAAAATTGTGGTAATTCCACAAGAGAAAACCATCCATTCAGGTGTTACTAGACTGAGAAAAACTCAGAGAGCTAAATTGGATTTTTTTTTTGCTTATAATGTCACAAGAATATTATTCATTTCTATACTATATACATGTGTACACTGGTACATATATGCACATATATCTTCCGTGAGAGAATAACCTAAAAGTAACATTTTGGTCCTTGTAATGAGTTCCAGAATTTATTGGGATAAATGTAGATAGGAAGAAGGCTCTGCGTAGCAGTGGAGTAAAAGCTATAAATCTGAATCTTCTCTTGTGGCAATTATTCTCTTGAGTATATAGAGAAGGCAATTGAACAGTTAGTAACTTCATGTATAGTTCCTTCCTATAAATCAGCCGAAAAGTGCAAGTAAATGTCACAACATGGAACAATTCAGTGTTCAGGGATCTACATTGTCTTTTCTAGGATATATTCCCTCTTTCTCCTCTCTTCCTCGTGTTCCTAAGCCACTGAACTCCCCTCACTCCACTTTTTGAAATGTTTTTCACCTTTCCCCATTAGAATATAAACCTTCCACCTCTCAGTATTTCCTCTAAATGTCTTCTTCTTGGATGGCCTCATTTATGCTGAAGGTATTTCCACATTGCCACTATTTTCACACTCCTCCAAATGCAGTGCAGAATTGAAATAGCCTTATGTTGATTCTTCCTGTTCCTCAAAAGACCCTACTGAGACATTTCCTGTTTGCCGAGATGAGGATGACTATTTGGGACAGGTTTGAAATTAAATAACCTTAATGGGAGGTGATCAATGCTGTGCCTTGGGCAAATGGGAAGGTCTGGCCCTGCCCCTTTCACTCAGATCACTGGCTGGTGGAATATGTCAGCCATGCTATTCAAAGAGAACCACACAACTCAGATTTGCTTTGACAAAAAGCTACTGTAAGCCGCCAGATCACAGGACCATTGTTGTTTTATGTTAGCTCTCCAGAATTCCTCAAATGCTTTATTTCGATTGTTCACTTTTGCACTTGGTTCATCCTTTAATATTTACAGTGTAGTATGTTTAGATTCCATATATTATATTCAAGTTGAATTAGCATGTCATATCTAACTTGGTTAGTGAAGTACACATTTAACTAGCTTCATGCAATAAGATATATTCTTATATGACAATTAACATGGGCTACATCATAAGAAACATAAAATGGGACCTTTAGGCATGGACTCTTGGCCACGCCTCCTTTGCCTCTTGCCGCCCACCTCAGCTCATTTACAGCTAGTTTTCCTCCTCCACTGGCCCTCCCCCAGCCATTCTCTATAGCCAATGGGATCCTGGCCCTCTGCCCTTGCCCTTCGCCCCAGCCCATTCACCAAGGCACCCTTTGTCCTGGGCCTTTGGCTGCATGGGACAAATAGCCACCAGCCAATTGGGTGGCAGACAGAAGTCATGGTGCTATGGGGGCAGCATGCAATGCAAGATATTTTTAAAAAGTGCTGCAGCTGCACCGCAAGTTTTGGGGCCTTGCAGCTTTGTCACCAGGACCGGAGGGAGGGGGAGTGACAGCGGGAGTAGCAGCCACCAGGACCACTGAGGGGGCAGACAGGTGGGGTGTGTTGGGGGGACCAGGCAGGGAGGGTGGGGCACCTCAAGGGGTCTTCACAAAGACAGCTTAGCTCACAACTCAAATGAAAGGGGGAGGAGGAGCAAAGCTGGCGTGGATCAGGCATTGTAGGGGGAGGGCTGGGGAAGGCTTGGCAGCCAAACGGCAGGGCCATCATGGCATCTGTGATTGCAGGGGGGCTGAGGGGTCCACACAAAAGTGCATGCAGTAGGCAAAAGTTCCCATAAAATGCATGATATTGAGGGAAATTGCTTACCAGAATCATATGTTAGATAATATGCATCTCAAGTTGATGTAGAAACAGAGCATATTTAACTTTCAAAAATCAGAAATTGAACAATATCAAACATGAAAGATTATACGTTCCTTAATAAAAATGCCAAGATAGATAAATCAGGACTATTTGTGGTGAGATTAGAGAGTGGCTCTTTCTTCAAGGAAGTCTTATAAATTTAATTTGGCCAGAATATTGCAAGCTCAAAAACCTGCAGAATGGAGCAGCTGAAGCCATTTCCCCTGGGAAGCCTGGAGCAATTTGGTTTACAGAAAAGTTAAATAGGAAAATGATGAGAAGTTTATAAAATTATACATAGTGTTGTAGCAAGCACATAAAGATATTCTTTTTCTCCCTGCACCTTAGTACAAGTATTCAGAATTGTCTCCTAGAGCTGAATGGCGGGAGTCTGAGGAACAGAGAAAAAGAAGGGCTTTTCCACATATCTATGAAATTCACTATTGAATAATATGCAGAGGCAAATAGATGAAGCTTAGGTTCTGTGGCTACATCTATGCAGGTTCGTGGAAGTGCTATGGAAGCGGTTTGAAGCTAATGGTAGAGGAACATGGCTTTCGTATACAGTACCTTTGATTGAAGAATGGTTTACTCCTTCCATTTGGGATGACTATTTGTGTCCCCTAAGCCCTCCGTTTTGGGAAGGATGCACATGGAGTGGGGAGAGAGGAAGCCAGCTAGATCCACCAAGTCTACCTTCATGATCAATGGGGTGATAGATATTGTAGTCAGATCACCTTCATATTTATGGAAGTGGCTTGCCATTGCCATTGTCCAGATTGTTGCCTGGTCTTCTCAGATGGCTACCTCCTCCAATGACCAGCCAAAACTGACCCTTAGCTTTCCCAATCAATCAAATTGGCTTTTCTTTTGGTACCTTGAGTCATTGTTGACTCCTGGAAATTGCCTGGACAAGCCCCTGAGGTTTTCTGGGCAAGATTTTGGAAGTGGTTTGCCATTGCCTACTTCTGAGGGCTGAGAGGGACAGGCCCAAGATCACCCAGCTGGCTTCATGCTTAAGGTGGGATTAGAACTCCCAGTCTCCAGCTCAGTGCCTTAACTACTGGATTTTTTGTTTTCCCAGTCAACCAAGTTGGCTAGGAGCTGCCATTTCTGCAGATGGCTTTGAAGCACCTTAGGCAAATCTACGGAGGATAATGTTAATAATGGCTACTACTTCTGACATTTTTCCGAAATATATCTAGGATCCTTTATGTCAGGGTTTCCCAAACTGTCAGATGTATCTCCCTTGGGGAGGTTCAGACAGAGCCCAAGGGCGATATGAAGAACCTTTTAGTTGTACATTTTATGACTTTATTAAAAGTCATAATTGTAAAAATGCTATAGTTTTTATTATTTGCCGTTGTTTTAATGTACACATTTCCTGTGTACATTTGGGTATTTCACTTTTTAGGGGAGGTATGTACATTACACTGAAGATGGCAAAAATGTTTAGGTATGATGGCAAAAAAGTTTAGGAATCCCTGCCATATGCAGTGTCAGAGCAGAGAGAGAGAGAGAGAGCAAAAGTCCCACCAAACAAGCACAATCAATTGTTCTATGACTTCTTGATTAGAAACTATTCAACAAGCACAAACACACTTGCATTCACAGCTGCACACTCACTATACCTACTCCAAAAGAAGAAGATGTAGAGAGAAAGAGAATGCACCCTCATTTTGTGGGAGGAGCTCAGTTTCTCTCATACCCTACACCCATCTTTTCATACAACCTGCAGCCCACAGATTCTGCCCTAATTCTCACATGTTTTCACAATTTATTCTGGTCATTTCTCTAACTTTTCTTCTTGTTTTATTGAGTCACTTTCTTTCTCATGGAAAATTTTTTTATTAGTGCTGGCTGGCCATGTAGTTATGATAGATGGGTCTTTTCCATGTTATCAGCTCTAAATGGTGCCAGTGGTTGGTTTAGTCTCCATTCTTCAGCTCCCTTATCTCTCATTATTCCCTTTTCTCCACTTTTCTAATCAACTGAAATATGTTATTTGGGCAAATGCAGCACCAAAGTAAAATCAGATAGATGAGATAAAACACTAACATAACAAAGATAAAATAATGCATAAAAATGTGACACTTCTCTATTGGTGCAGTAATTATCTGTGCAATATTATTACAATTTTTGAAGTAAATTATCATCTAAAAAGAAGATAGCTAGTGTTGTGTCCTGAGCCTGCAAGTGCAGGCTCGGGACATTGCATTAGTCCCGGGCAATTGCAAAAGCTGCCCAGGACCAGACTGAGTGGCGCCGGCCTTGCGCGCATGCGCGAGGCGGGAAAAGAGCACCTGTCTGCCACCATTGGTCTGGGGATCCGGACATATAAAAGGAGGCTTGCATGCCTCTGCTCGCTGTTGCTGTTTTGGCTGAGAACAAATAAAGATTGTTACTGTGTGAAACATGCATCTTCATCATTCACCATTTTGGGAGGACTTAACAGCTAGAATGTAATAAACCTAAAGTGGTAAATAAAACAGAAGTGATTATTTCTGTAAAACAGTTAGGATACTGCACAAGTGATAAAGGGTTTTGTATCTTTTAGAAGATGATTCATGTAGGAATTGTGTGGTTTTACTGTAAATTTACACATTAGGGGCAGAATTTAAGCAGACTTAATACCCCTGTAGATTTTACAATATAGTAATACATTTGAAATAATTTCGGTCTCCTTGTCACCACATGAATATTCAGACAAATCAACCATCCATAGACACACAGTGATAAACCACAGGTACACAGTATTCAAAAGATACAATTAAAAAGCTAAAATGGAAACAAAAAGACCAGAATACATCCACTCTAGCAACCTATGCCTGGGTAAACAGGGATTAACACCAGACAAAAAACCAAGCAGAAAACAATAATCAAGAAACTACCAAGGAGAAAACCACACTGTCATCAATATTGGCAGGGTGAGCCACTGTATAGAAATAGTGAACAAACATCACAATGATGTTACCTAATCAGGTAATGAAACATTTACAACAAACAACCATGGTCAGAGAGCAGCAAGGGATCCCCAATTCAACTCTGAGCTACATATATTCTTTTATATTGGAATAAAAATATACATGTAAGAGGTACTTCTCACGCCAAGATCAAAGATGGCATATCCCTGATTCCAGTTGCTAGGAAACAAAAGTGGAAGAGAGAGTTTAAGCTTCATATGGGCCTCAGATTCCCTTCTCTGGAAACTGAAGGCAGGATTTGAAAAGTCTTTGGCTTGATCCAGTGTAATTTCTCTTATATATTTAGGAAACATTAAAAATATAAGGTATTGTTCCTTTATTCAGACAATCTTTCATCAAAAAATAGTTCCTATTACTCAAATAAAGAAGTCTGGCAATAGCATTAATGTATAATTAAAAATAAAACATAGTTATTGCTTATAGCAGCTTAAGAGTTTTTTTTAGATTATGGAAATTTGTACTGGGAAAATGGATTTTTGCTTGCAGAAGACTAAAAAGAATGCAAGTTTTGCCTTTAGACATGGTGCTACTTCTTAAACCCACTTTTGAAATGTATAATTAAAGTGTGCTCTTGACAGTGATTTGAAATGGATTAAGTAGATTTCATCTCATCTGTGTTAGCCAAAATGTGCATATGTTATCTATTCTTAAAAAGCCTGTGGCCCTATGCATATTTTCTAGAACTCATGAGATTTATTTCTGTATTGACATTCATAGATAGCTGTAAATATACTTTTGAGGGTCCAGCATTGATGCCCAAGAATGAATCTCAAGATGTTACTTACAGTTTGCAGTCTATTAGTGAGTGGTGATGGGAGTTACAATTTAACAGCATCTGGAGATTCAGAGCTGGGCATCCCCCATGAACCTCAGTACAATGGAGAAGATTGTTCATAAAATGAGAGAACTGTGAAGAATTTACACACAGAAAACAGCCCAGAATTGGTTGAGGATTTCAGTTTTCATCTGAAAATAAAAGCAGGAAACTGAGATATGAGGAGAAGGAATAGTTTGCTTTCACTCTGAATTCTGAAAGAAGTTCAAATCTGCTCTTTGGAAGCCTTAATATAAATTTTCTTTTTAGGAGCTAAAGACAGGATGTCTTATTTTGCAGCAAACTCTTAAGATCTGGTGATCACTCTGGAATGTAATGCCATTCAGATATACTTCACTTTTGATTCTCTGCTTATGAAAGGATCAGAAAACAAGCAGAACATGTTAGCACAAAGTTGGAAACATGTGTATTCATTGTCTTTCTTTTGAAGAGCTAAATTAGATAGGTGCCTTGAAGGGGACATATAAATTAGCACAAAAATGCTATAAACAGATTATGGAAATTGTGCTGCTATTTTGGCTGCTTTTGATAGACTCTGGTCTGCAATTTCTACAGTGTCAGAAAAAAGCACAAGAACCATCTGGCAGTTACAATGTAGTTTGTTTGACATATTGCAGGAGTTACTTGTGTTATGTCTGTGTTTGGAACCTCAACAGATGTCCGCAAATCTTTGTTTTCTAAGATAATATGGATTGCCTGTGTTGAAAGAAAAATCTTCATCAGGGTCCAGTCCAAGCCGGGAATAAGCAAAATGGAGACTGCTTTAGAAAGAAGGTTATAGTTTATTGAAGAGGAGAGCCAGACAGAAAGATGGCTCTGAGGAAGCTGACCACATGTAGCTGGGAGTAGTGGGTTTTTATACCTTCTGGGGCTTTTGTTTAGAGTTGTTCCTGTGGCATGAACTTTTGACCTGAGTCTGAGTGTGCCTTTCTGGTATTCTGATAGTGGTGGGTTAATCCTATTATGTTCCAAAGGTCATATCCTGCTTCCCTGTGGCTGATGACTGTTAGATTTTTTGGTGTGAGGGATTGTTGATTCTAGGCAGTGGAGGGATTCAAATATGTGAACAACTGGTTCTCTGTGTGGATGCCCCTTCTAGAAGTCCATTCTGACCCTGGGCAACAAAAAATTAGCTACTGTTTCTGCCGAAGTGGTGCGAACTGGCTGAACCCCACCACTGATTTTAGAGATCTTTGTCTTTCTAATCCAAGCTTCCTGGCTCCAATCTTTCTGACAAGATAATCACATCTGCATTTCTGCAGACCTGGTTTCTGTCTGGGGCAGAGAGACTTGGGGGGATGGGGTTGGTTTCTGCCTTTAAGATCCTTTGGGGAAATATATTCTGCCTTTTTAATATTTCCCAAAATATTTCTTTCTCTGGATTCTTCCAATACCTGTATATACAAAACTCAACCCTTTGCAGAACAGACAGAGAAGGATTCAGTCTGCCTACTGGCCTCTTTGGGTCAATTCATGATTCTTTTCACCTTGCCACAAGAGATCTGTTGTGGGGGTGGGGGAATAAAATAAAAATAAAAAAATAAAATAAAATAAAAAAAACGTAAGGGAAAGTCATAAATATCATGTGACTATGGGATACCATGACAGCCATAAGTATGAGGTTCAATTGCATTGATCATTTTGTCTAATATTGTCCTAAGTTCAAATGGTGGCTGAATAGGTAGTCATCAAATGAGGGCACTTCCGGTGGCTCCGCCGGCGCTGCTGGGTCTCCTTTGTGAGACTCCGCTCTCTGGATTTGTAAAGCCGCGAAAAACAGCGCTCATCAGCTGTTTTTTCGCGGTGAAAAATCCCCTCTCCGGGCAAAGGAGAGGTGTAGAGCTTCGGGAGTAAGGTTGAGCCTTCTTAGATCCCTGGAAAATAAGTTTTCAGGGATTAAGAGTGAGCTCCCTATAGCTCCGGAGAACGCTCCTTTCCAGAGACGCCTCTGTCTTTTGACAGAGAAAGACGCCGCGACCACCTCTGCTTCTTTTAAGTTCAACACTGGAGAGACTGTAAGCAGGCTGAATGAATACAGGAGTCTTAAATGGATTGCAAGTATTTTTATTGTTTCTTTTTGGTTATACATTTCTAACGTACACAATCAACATAATGCTTCAAAATGGCGCTTAACTTTCACTGCTTTCATTGTTAGGGAAAGTGCTGGATAGTGAAAGTGGATTTGTTACTTCTCACTTCCTGCTTCTTTAAGTGCAGTTAGAGAGATGGCTCTGACTGTCTGAAATTTAAAATGGAGCGGAATTTACAGTTAAATGCTGAACCTATGTTGGATTGTACTGATGAATTTTATGAAGAAAGACCTGGTACACAGGGGATTTTTATTTTTACGCAAGAGTTTAAAGAGATTAATGCACTTTTGAAGGAGGCTTTTACAGAAATATTTACTATATGTACTAAATTCCTTCCTTTAAATGAAGCTGAACAACTTACTGCTGAACAATTTATATCACAATTTGAATATGGAGAAGAGTTAGAACATTCAACTGGAATCTCTCCTTCAAATGAATTACAATCCTCTGTTGAGTATTATACAATACAAGAGAAATTAGGAGATCAACAGGGAAATGAAGAGGATACTTCTGAGAATAAAGACTATAACTGGATTTTGCTTGATGAAAAGTTTATTTATGGAGAGGAAGAGGTTTTGCTTCAAGAAAAGGAACTCTATCCAGCTAAGCACCAAGAAGAGGATTTAATTCACAAAAGAGAGACATTGTTTCACCTCAAGAAGCAATTAGGCTACAAAGTGAAACTATTAGAAGGACTATTAAAACAAATAAGAATAAATGTATAGAATAAAAACCAATTAATATGGAAGCTCTACCTCTGCATTTATTTCAGCCAGCTCAGACTAAGAGGTTCTTAGTTCTATACCTGTGCACAGCTCTTAAAGAGTTAAAGTAATTCCAACATATATTATTAAATATATGGAATATATATATATATATATATATATATATATATATATATATATATATATATATATGTGTGTGTGTGTGTGTGTGTGTGTGTGTGTGTGTGTGTGTGTGTGTGTGTGTATTTCTTTTCTGAGGTTTTCGCGGGTGTTTGTATGTAGGTCTTTGGTTCTTCGGGTTTTCTCCCACGTAGAATTTGAAGTGTCTTGGCGACGTTTCGACGAAGTCTCATTCGTCATCTTCAGGCTGGTGCTTTCGGCTTCTGCTTCTAGGAGCAATGTGAGATTTTAGCTGTTTCTTCCTTTTAACTGCCAGTGGGGGGTTGAACTGATTGGCTGGGAGCTCAGCTGTGTTCTGATTGGGTGGAGGTGTGTTCTGATTGGTTAGGGGCTTGGCTGTGCTCTGATTGGATGGGGGCTTGGCTGTGCTCTGATTGGATGGGGGAGTGTTCTGTTTGGGTGGGGGCTTTGTTGTGCTCAGGTTAGTCAGTGTTACAAGGGGATTAGAGATGGTGGACTAATTTCTCTGGGACATATGTGATGGAAATCAGGATTACCAACTTTTAAAAGATAAGCAGATCCTCAGATAACCTGGCTCTGTGCTTTATAGTTATAACTAGCATTCTGAAATGCATCCAGAAGCTAACTGGTAATCAGTGAAGCAATGACGCCATATAATAATAACAACAACAACAACAACAACAACAACAACAATAATAATAATAATAATAATAATAATAATAAAGTTGGAAGGGATCTTGGAGGTCATCTAATCCAACCCCCTGCTCAGGAAGGAAACCCTATACCATTTTGGACAAATGGCTGTCCAGTTTCTTCTTAAAAACTTCCAGTGTTGGAGCATTCACTGCTTCTGGAGGCAGGTTGTTCCACTGGTTAATTGTTCTAACTGTCAGGAAGTTTCTCCTTAGTTCTAGGTTGCTTCTCTCTTTGATTAGATGACCCCCATGGGCACACTAGCCACAAGTGAGGAAATGCTGTTGTAATATGTTGTAATGCACTCACCATTACGCTTGGAACAAAGGGACAAAGAGACTGTGCCATGTGGCTTGTAACAAAGGAACAAAGAAGGCTTGACCATGTGGCTTGACCATGCTGTTTTGGAGCAACAGGAAATGGAGGAGGGGCCAAGAGGTGGAGGAACGTTGTACCAAGATTTGAATCCATTGGCCACAGGGGTGGCTTTGCCAGTGTAGCCTTGTCATTGGCTGCAGAAATAACATTGTCATTGGCTGTTTGTAACCATGTGATGCATTGTGTAATCGCCCACTGTAACAGGTAATAAAAGGGGAGGCAGCCTGTTGTCTGTTGTTGCTTCACCCAGAGAAAATGTGCCTGGTAGCATGTCTCTCCTTTATTCGGCTATCGTGAAGGACCTGCCATTGATTGGGGCACAATGAGGTGCCTCAAATCAGAATTGAAGAGGCCTGTGCAGGGCCTGACTTCAAGTGGTGACCCCGATGTGATTCAATGCAAAGTCACGTCCTTCTGGCACCCCACCACTTGCTACGTCTGGAATACACCATGTGCACGCTTTTGGTAAGTATGGGACAGAGGCTATGCAAAAATTGGGCTGAGTACCTGAAATAATTGCTTAGCTTAGTCAGGAGAGCAAATTATATTCAGAAACTTAATAATCAGGCTGTTTTCCCTGTCACTCAGAAAGATTTATATCTTTTATTGGCTTTTTTGGAAAAATTTTATCCTCCTACCTGGAGGAGGAGCAATTAGACCTCGCCACATGGCAATAGGCACCTGGCTCCACACACCGCCTAGAGCTCCGCCAGGTGTCCTAGCCCATGGGAGGCTGTAATGTCCATGCTGGCATTACACTATGCAAAAACAGCAAGCTAAATTGGCTAATCCTCAGGCTTTAAAAACAAGCCCTGAGACAAAATAATGTTACAATCTGACTCAAAAATTTGCCCCACTGGAGGAACAACCCTCGTGGCGTTTCTTCAGCAAGGATCACCCCCCCTCCCGTGAGTATGTGGGTGGAATTCTCCAAGGATCAAAGGGGAGGGCTTGGTGTAATTGTCAGGACCTTAATTATGCAACTAACAAAGATTCACAAATTGCCTTCACATAAGGAGTTAAAAGTACTGTTAATGTTTGTTTGGCATCGTCCCTCATACACCTTAAAGGGACCACTAAAATTGCTGATTGGATAAAAATTGGCTTATGTGAGGAGCCTTCCTGCTCCCGCCCAAATTCTCTTTACGTGGAAGAATTGTTTTGCATGTCTATTTTAAAAGATCTGCCTTCTCCTTTTTCTTCTCCTGTAGCTATTGGCTTAGAACATAGTCATTGTTATCAGGATTCTGTTTCTGTTTCTCCTGCCCTGTCCTTTTAACTTGCAAAAAAAAACTTAAGTCTTTTGTTTCTTTCAAGATTTACCTCCCCCTCTCCCCCCTATTTCTCCTTCTGACTCAGAGCATGCTGACTCAGAGCTTGCCTTTTAACTTGTTATTTCCTGGCTTTCCATTGATTCAAGACTGCCTCAATAATACCTTGCTTACTGTTAAAAAAAACTTTTTCCCCTGTAGCAGAGCCATTTCCTCCCCCCCTCTACTCTCCCCCCTTTTTTTCTTTTGCAGCAGAGCCGTTTCCTCCCCCTCTTCTTTTGAAATTGCAGGTTTATTATCGTTGGTTGCCAGATCTGAAGAAAACCAGTAAAAATAGCTAGTCTTCTTTCCCGGTTTCCAAGGAACAAAAGGATGGCTGTGAATGAGATCTCATCTCCCATCTGCATTTTGTTTTTGCCATCTACATGTGAATTCATGTTCCCTCTTCTTTCTTTCATGCACCCCCCTCTCTGGTTGTTTTGTTTAATAAACCATGGCCCCCTCTCTTTCTTATTTCTCTGCCAATTTTGCCTTTAATTTTGCCTTTCTTATTTCTCTGCCAATTTTGCCTTTCTTACTTCTCTTTGCCTATTTTGAATTTATGCTTTCTAGTCTTGGTAATGATTTTTATTTTTGTCCCTTTCTTATTTCTCTTTAATGATTTAATTTTTGTGACAATTTTTGCTGTTTTGTATTTTATGTCTCACCATGCTATGTTGCTGAATGCATCCAATTGCTGGATTTGATATACATGCCAACATAGAACAAACATGCTTTCACCCTTGATGGTCTGCCTTATGAGTTTGCCTTGCCTCACAATTTTTTCCTTAATATGTTCACATGGATGAATGAAAAATCTCTCTCTTTAACTTTGAATCCTTCCTTGCTGTGTGTTATCCTGCTCAAGTATGCATTAATCACACAGCTTCATCAGTTAGTAACAAGACCTTTCTAGGTATTTGGCAATCTTGTAATAAAACAACTATCCCTTGCAGCTAGATTATAAAGCTAGATAATGAGACAATGACAACAAGAAAGCATGTGCTGATTGTGTTCCCTTGTTTGATTTTGGTGAAATTTTTGAAACTCTATACAATGCCTCAAAAGACAATGCTCTTGCATCTGACAAAGATTGGATCTTATGTGGAAAAAATGCATATTGGTCAATACCCCAGAATTGGTCTGGTACATATACATTTCTGACAACACACACAACATTTCTGCCACAGTTGCTCACATGGAAAGTATGGTACAAAACAATCCCTTATCACAAGAAACTGGTGCCTTGTTTGATTGACAGTTTATTTTCCTGGCTACCTAATGCTGGGTGGCTCAAGAAATTGGTTTTTAGTATTATAATGTTTCCAGTATTCTGTGTAACAATCTGTTGCTGTGTGCAATGTATTCCTGCCCTGTTGAACCTGTGTAAGCCTCCCTCTTCTAACCATTTCGTGGATAAGAACCAAGAACCAACTGCAGCCTCTGATGACTGGACAGAGATGGTGGCCTATGCCCTAGGATCGTGTCAGAACTGGACGGTCCGTAGGTGGAACAAACGACAGTTGCTAAAAAAATAAAAACACAGGATATGTTGTAATATGTTGTAATGCACTCGCCATTACGCTTGGAACAAAGGGACAAAGAGACTGTGCCATGTGGCTTGTAACAAAGGAACAAAGAAGGCTTGACCATGTGGCTTGACCATGCTGTTTTGGAGCAACAGGAAATGGAGGAGGGGCCAAGAGGTGGAGGAACGTTGTACCAAGATTTGAATCCATTGGCCACAGGGGTGGCTTTGCCAGTGTAGCCTTGTCATTGGCTGCAGAAATAACATTGTCATTGGCTGTTTGTAACCATGTGATGCATTGTGTAATCGCCCACTGTAACAGGTAATAAAAGGGGAGGCAGCCTGTTGTCTGTTGTTGCTTCACCCAGAGAAAATGTGCCTGGTAGCATGTCTCTCCTTTATTCGGCTATCGTGAAGGACCTGCCATTGATTGGGGCACAATGAGGTGCCTCAAATCAGAATTGAAGAGGCCTGTGCAGGGCCTGACTTCAAGTGGTGACCCCGATGTGATTCAATGCAAAGTCACGTCCTTCTGGCAAAATGCCACCCCATTTAAGATCTAGATGAAAAGTCCTCTGAACTAGGGGACCCAAATAACTACAGACACTTGATTTCGACATGATTGAGCCTGACTCTGTTCTTCCTCATCCAAACAGCTCCCAGACCTTGTGTCAGGAGATGGACTATATCATCATCTGGGTGGCCCAGGGTCAAGCTATATAAGTGGGCATCATCTGCATATTGATGGGATCAGCTCTTGAATAGGTGGATGACCTCACTCAGCAGTTGTTTCATGTAGATATTAAAGAAGATGGTTTATGTTGTTCATAACAAAATACTCTAATGGACAGTATATTCAAATAATTCTAAACAAAAAGCTTTTAAACCTCCCCCTCTACTGATTTCCTTATTGATACATTTTTGTTTGATGTTTCTTTAAGTACAGTATTTCATTGCTTTGTGGAAATTCCAGCCTGGATAATTTGTGCGTATATTGTATTATGAAAAACGTTTCCTTCATCTGAAACATGCAGTAGAAGTAGAATAGGAAATTTTAATCTTGATTCAGAGATAGAGGTTCACATATATAGCCAACTCTCACATATATTTCACTTCCTGGATTGGGAACTGTGCAGAAATACACTTGGAGTGTACATCCAAATACTGACAGTTCTTGCTGCCAAGGATTCACATTTAAATGTGTGTTCCTATCCACCTCCGCTTTCCAAAGCAACCACCCATTTATACAGAGAAAAAGAGCTGGATCAGTATCAAATATTTCTTTCCTTACAAAGAAAAGTTGCAGATGGTGTCCTTCCTTAATTAAATGTGAGCAAAGCACTTAAAGTGTTCATCTACCTCTTACATTTATGTTTTCACAGTACTTCAACTCTGGTACACCTTAGTTTAGGAAGTTAGGTAGGACAGGGCTTTTCAACCAGTGTACGCGTACCACTAGTGGTACGTCAACACCTGGCAGGTGGTATGCGTATGACAGGTTGAAAAGTGTAAAAAAAAGTGTAAAAGTGGATGAGGTGAAGCAGCGACAGCACCACACAGGCTTGTGGGAAAGTCAGCTGGAACTGTGAGGCCTTGCCTGGGTCCTACTGAGAGACCAGGATCGACGCGTACAGCTCCAGTTGATTGGTGGCGGCTTTGGGGGTGGCAGGCAGCCTCATGCAGTCTTCGGGTAGAGATTCAGCTGGAGCTGTGCGAGGCATTGCCTGGGTCCTGCTGAGGGGCAGAGAAGAGAGGATATAAAAGGGGGAGAGAAGAGAGGATATAAAATGGGGAGAAGAGAGGATATAAAAGGGGGAGAAAAGAGAGGATATAAAAGGAGGGGTGAGAAATTTGTTAAATGAGTTTTGCCCCATTTTATGACTTTTCTTGCCACAGTTGTTAAGTGAATCACTTCAGTTGTAAAATTAATATCATGGTTGTTAAGTGCATCTGGTTTCCCCACTGACTTTGCTTGTCAGAAGGTTGCAAAAGGGGATCACATGACCCTGGGACAATGCGACCATCATAAATATGAATCGGTTGCCAAGCATCCGAATGTAAATCACATGACCCTAGGGATGCTGCCATGGTCATAAGTCTGAAAAATGGTTATAAGTCACTTTTTTCAGTGCCGTTGTAACTTTGAACAGTCACTAAGAAAACTGTTGTAAATCAAGGACTACTTGTATTTTATCACTTTTTTCCTTTTTTTTGGTCATCAAGTTTTTGACATCTTGCTAGGCGACTAGTGGTACTCGAATATTGTCATATTTTAAAAGTGGTATAATTGGTGAAAAGGTTGAAAAGTCCTAAGGTAGGACACTCCTTCTCACTCACTCCTCAAGAATGGCATCCCTTTCCAGTCTACAAATGGAGCTAAAATATAGGTGCTGAACTTTGGTTGCAGGCCTTTGTCTAGGGCCTAGGCCTTCTTTAAGCCTGGTGATCACATGCTATGTTATCATGGGTTTGTCATTCCCATGTGTGACCAGAGAATTGAAGTACCGATGGAAAGGCATGTTCAGAGAAGTGATGCAAAGAAAACATTGAACATATACATAATACTGTCAACAAAAGCTTTTAAAATGGCTTTGAAGTTTAAAAATAGAACACAACTGGTTCTTTGCAAGCTGTCCTCCCTCTGCAGACTTTCCATATTTCTGGCCTGGCATTTGACACTTGGACTATCACCTAGTGCTTCCAAAGAAGCAATCTCAGCTTCTCATACTCATCCCTCAAAGCTCAGAGCTTTGGGTTTGTTTTTTTAAAGATAGCAGCACATTACAAATGACTTAATTATTTCTAAAATATATTTATTATAAAGAAGAAAGACTCATAAGCCTGTTTTACATATCACACGTAGACATGATTTCTTTAACTTTTGCTTTGAACAATAATAATTTACTGGGTTTACTGGAGCTAGCAAACTACATTATGGTTTAGCACAGTGATGGCGAACCTTTAGAGACCGAGTGCCCAAAAACTGCCCCGCCCCATTCTACCCCCTGCCCCGCCCCTGCTCTGCCCCACCCCAGCCCCTGCCCCACCCGCCCACCCGCAGGGCCACTCACCGCTCCAGGGCCCGCTGCAGATCGCCCAGGCAGCCCAGCAGCACCATGGCAGCCACGCCCTCTGCCCACCCGCCACAGCATCAACTGTGCGTGATGGGGCGTGAGAGCAGAGTCTTTTCTACGCTGCCTGGCTGCCATGTCCTTGGCTGTGCTGCTTTGCCTGGGCCACCTCGGGGGCAACTCTCCTCCAGGGAGGCTGTTGGTGAGGAGGGGGTTGTGTGGGAGGCGAGGCTGGAGCAACGACATGTGTACCCACAGAGAGGGCTCCGAGCTGTCTTTATACATATGGAGTGAGTTTAGCTCACTTCTGAAAGAGCACTAGATCTCTGTTTTAAGATTTCTGAAAGGGTCTTAGATCTGCCTTTCAGGGAAAACTCACTCTCATGCTATTTTCACGATGAAAACTAGGAAACAGAACCAGGTTCTGCCAACTACATATTGCTTTTTCTGACACCAACAAGTTCATTGCAGATTTTCCAGGAAAAGGTTGGTAAAAGAAGTGGTCCTGTTTTACCAACTTCATGGGATATTTCAGGATACTGCTGACCATGGTCATTAAAATACTGGTTGAAGAAGCAGTTTATTCATTCTCAATTGTTTCCACTCATTTTACCCAGCATCTATCTGGGCTGCCAGGTGTACTATTGCTGGACATGGGTTTAATGCTTTTTCAAAGAGCATCAAACCCATATTCAAAACCAGTCTAACTGAAAGATAACTAATACTTAGTATTGTATATCAGGTGCCATGATGATTGCTGCACAATATGTTTTTATGTTCAAGGTTGATTGTTTTAATAAAAGAATTTTATATTTAAAAAAAAAAAGAAGCACAGAACACCCTCAGCCCTATGATTTCTTAGGCAACTTGACAAGTGATTAAGCCAACCATCCCCATTTGCTTGCCTACCTTCCCATCCCTACCCAACTATTGGTTAAGGAGAGCAATTAATGATTATTTTTCCAACAGGAAAATGATGCTTTATAGGAGAAGAAAGCAGAGATATTTTCCATTGTGTTTATTGCATTAAAATGGCAAGAACAGCATTACTTGCTGGTCTTGTTGCTAAGACTGAAGAGAGACCATCTACGAGGGCAGAAGAAACTGAGAACTCTGTAGGCTGAGATGGTCTGACTGTACTCTGAGCCTTAATTACATTTTATAACTGTTTCCACCCGTTTGCATGGAGCAGTAATTAAGCTGTTCAGCCTTATAATTTACCCGTTCTCATTTAGTCCCTTTTAAACAATTGCTCTATCATTAATCACTTTTCAGTCCTTTGGCCCTGTGTCTGATTTGAAAGACAAGTCACATATTTTTGCTAGGAGCTCAGCAATTGTACATCTGAGTTCTTTAAAAAGTTTTAGGTAGAAGCAATCAGGATCCATTGATTTTTTTTTACTGTGTAGTTTCTCAAAACAAGCCAGAATATCTTCTTTTGTTGTCTTGGTTGGCTTCAGTTGTTCAGATTCCTTCCCTCAGACAATCAATGCAGTCTCAGGTATCTGTCCTATATTTTCTGTAGTGAAGACAGGTGCAAATAATTCGTTTGCTTTCTCTGCAGTCTCCATATCCTCCCTGGGCATCCCTTTTACTCTTCATGGTCTAACAACCTAGCCCAGGGGTAGGCAACCTTGGCTCTTTTATGACTCGTGGACTTCCAACTCCCAGAATTCCTGAGCCAGCCATGCTGAGAGGAAAGAGAGAAGTTTCCAAGTCAGCTCAGGAATTCTGGGAGTTGAAGTCCACGATTCATAAAAGAGCCAAGGTTGCCTACCCCTGGCCTAGCCCTTTTCTAGCTAGTTCTGAATATATTTAAATATGTTTTTGTTGTTTCTCTTGGAGTATTATTATTATTATTATTATTATTATTATTATTATTATTATTATTATTATTATCCTTTCACTCCTTTTTTGGCCTGCTTTATTATAACCTTACACTTTTTCTGCCACAATCTGTGTTCCTTTTTTGGCCTCCAAATTAGGGCAAACTTCCATTGCAGATACCAGTATCCCTGGATCCTGCTTAGAAAGCCATGATGGCTTTTTCTTTCGGGATTTGGTTGATCCTTCCTCACATTGTGAAATTCATACCTTGGCAAATGCATCCCTGATGAGCTGCAATTGTTTTTTTTTAAATTATCTTCAGAGAAAAAGAAAATCTTGGTCTGCCCAACCATTTCTTTCCGTCTCTTTTTCACAGCTCCCCTCATCGGCAGTCAGAAGGGTTCTATGGCTGCAAAAAGCATTTGCTCCAAGCATTTACCGCAACTTTCTTGCTCTGTCTTAATCTCTATGTTGCAGAGGAACACTACTAAGCAGGGATAGTGGAGATCATTTCTCAACAACTGTTTTTATAAATTACAGATACTGTATTAAGAGAGAGAAAAAAGGAGTCCCTGAAGATTTTACTCGTCTAGTTGTTGCCAACTGTAGGGAGTGGTGCTTATCTCCATTTCAAAGCCGTCGAGCCAGCGCTGTCTGAAGACATTTCTGCCACCATGTGACCTGCCTGACATCACAGAGCACTGTTACTTTCCCACCAAAGTGGTACCAATTTATCTACCTACATTTGCCTGCTTTTGAACTGCTAGGCTGGCAGGAGCTGGGGCGAGGACGGGAGCTCATTCCGTCCTGTGGCGCTTGGGTCTCGAACCTGGGCTGCCAGCTTTCCAGCGTCTTAACCACCAAGCTACCGCACCACCCTAATTAAGAGAGAAGTAGCTCACAAAAAATGAGAAGAGCCCAAAAGACTGAACTCTTTTTCTAATTTCCCTTTTTATAACATTTGCAACCCACATATAAAATGCATACTGAGATTTCGTACACTGGTTTGCCAAACCACAAGGTCTGCAAAACTGCAGTTAAACACGTTTTTACTTCTCAGATCTTTGTAGCTGCAAATGCACCTCTCCACAGCTGCCAGAAGATAATGTAAACCTCTCAGTGGGCTTCAGCCGTGCACAAAATTCCCAAACACCGGTAAAAGGGCAATACTTTTCTGCAGAGTCTCGTAATCGGTGTTGCAAGGGTGGATAAGGACTATCACTGCAAAGTGCTTGTCTGCATTGATTGGGTTTAATCCAAATGGATGTACTCCAAAATTCTGAGGTTATAGCAGATATAGTGCAGTTTCTAAATGGAGAGAAAGACAGACATTCGCTTTGTTTCCATGACTGGCTAATGTGGAGTTTTTCCCCCCTTATATTCCAAAAGCAATGCCATGTTTTAAATTTGAAACCTCACACAAACAGCCTATTCCAGATAGTTTACCAGAATGGTCAGAATGTAATCCAATGTATTTAAATGGCCGAGTTGGGGAAAGATGGAATAAAGAATTAATTAGTATGATTCCTAATTTATTTATTTTAATAAGACATCTGTCCAAGGATAGAGATTGTGCCTGGCTTTCTTCTCTGCCCATCTGTTTTGAAAGCAGAAGTCACGTTGGCATGCAGAAGGAAATGGAAATGTTTTGGATCAATGTTGCTAGCTGAAACTGGGCGTGGGTCAAAAAGAAAATGACTCAAAATGGGGATAATGGGGGGGGGAAATTCACATTTAAGAACAAAAGATTATTCAAGTGTATTAAAAGTAAAATGATAGCAATCTTAAATCTCTTGGCTTTAGGAATTTTGCTTAAAATAAGTTTGCAGACAATAACACATGCAGCCTATTATGTCTGCCCTGAAATCAAACGGTGAAGGTGAAGAGCAAAGTCCCAGACTTCTTTAGGTCCATCCACTTCAGTCAAGATCCATGATTTCCAAGGATTAGCTGCTGGACACTAATGAGATGAAATGCAAAGGCAAAAGTATGGATGGCAGAAAAAGTGTTATGCTTTTCTTTGTCCAACCAGATTTTTCCACCAGAAGTCTAGTTAATAGCTCTAATTTGGGGGCTGTATATGTGTAATAAATGAATGAATGAATGTAAGTACTGATGCCCTGAAGAACACAATGCCTTTTTTATTTCAACCAGGAAAATCAGAGACAGTTAGAGTCACAAAGCTGTCTGTAATCTGTCATCACAGTGTATTGCCTTTGAAACAACCCCCCCCCAAAAGTCCTGCTATGCTGCCTTATCATGGAGCCTCATTCCTGGGAAGGATGAGTGAAGTATGTCACATTTTTTGCAGATGACCGTCTTCTCTACTAATTACATACATGGAAGGGAAACCAATGTAGATTTTCTCTTCTATGGAGCATATCCCACCATTTAAACATTTCTGAATTCACTAGCCTCAGCTGAGAGCACGTCCTTGCTTTTTCCCCTGAGAAAGTGTTGTCACTTCTCATTCATGGCTCTTCTTCCTGATCTGCCAGATATCCAGCCTTTGAGACTTCATAAATGCTATCAGACTCCAATGAATGACTTTGAATGACTTTGATAAGCTCCATATTTCACCCTTCTATTGAAGCCACGTAATTCAAAACTACTGCTTAGAAATGAGATTGCCATGATCGATGGCGTAGGGTGGCACTTCGGCATCAATTTATTCATAGATTAGCCATGGAAAATGTAGAGCCCCACAAAACAATTTAAGTGATGGAAAAACCTTGATCTGTTTTCTGCGTATGAATTGAAAAGTTTCTAAAATACTATTTATTATAATCAGCCTACAGCTGGAAAGGGGGTGGGAGAACAGTTAGATTTCAATGAACCAAAAGTTTCAAACATCCCAGTAAAACTAAAATTTAGATGGTGTATAATTCATACCATCTAAATTTTCTGATTTCTATTACATTTTGTCCCTCATTGTTTTTCCAGTATGTTTCCTTATCCCCGCCATACTTAACAGACCCTGCTCAGACAGGAAACCCTATGCCATGTCAGACAAATGGTTGTCCAATTTCTTCTTAAAAACTTCCACTGTTGGAGCATCCAGAACTTCTGTAGGCAAGTCATTCCATTGATTAATTGTTCTATCAGGAAGCAATTTCTACTTCTACTTGTTCCTGTCTTGGGGAAAACATGGCTTTTATTTGTGCATCAACATGCTTCCACTGACATATTCACTTCATTAGCTCCTTTTTTTTAATCCAAAACCCAAAGGATGATAACATTCATCAAAGAAAGGGACTGAGTTACTCAGCTATAAATTCACAGATTTTCTGGAGGAATATTTAAACTAAACAGTGGGGACAGTGAGTTAATCGATACAGAGCATCCCTGTCCCTGGCAATCTAAAAACTATAGGTCTATCAGTGCATGTAACATAGATATGTGTGTGGACAAGAATACCAAGCTTGCTGTCAAGCTTTAAATAACGAGTGCCACACAAAGTGCACTAACCAAATAGGTGGTAAGACAATAGGGGAACTCAGGCACCACACAAGTTATGTAGAAAGTAAACACAGGGTTGGTCATAAAGGACTCAAATGTCTATACACCAATGCACAGCGTATGAACAGCAAACAGGGTGAACTAGAAATTCAGGTTAATGAGGGCAGATATGATATTGTTGCCATTACAGAAACATGGTGGGATGAAACTCACAAATGGAACACACAGCTAGAGGGATTTAAATTATTTAAAAGAAACAGACCAAATAAAAGAGGAGGTGGAGTTGCTCTCTATATAAGAAATAACTACATCTCCACAGAAATAGAGCACAGCAATGATGAAAACTGTCTTGAATGCATTTGGGTCAATATAAGAGGAAGAAAAAATGACATTGCCATAGGTGTATACTATAGGCCACCCAGCCAAACAGAAGAAATAGATGAACTTTTTGCTAGTCAGCTAATAAAGGTATGTAGGAAACACATCACCATAGTAATGGGGGACTTTTATTACTCTGAAATCAACTGGGAGACAAACTCTGCACCAAGTGGAAGATCAAACAGATTCCTGAAAAATCTAGCAGACAACTTTGTCTCCCAAAAAGTAAAGAAGGGAACTAGGGGATTAGCCATTTTGGATCTAATTCTCACTAACAGAGATGAAATGATAGAGGGTGTTGAAGCCACAGGAGCCTTGAGAGGTAGTGATCATGCAATATTGGAATTCAACATTATGGAAGCACAAGCAATAGAACATAGTCAAACTAGAGTCTTGGACTTCAAGAGAGCTAATTTCAATAAACTTAGAGAGGGCTTGGGAAGGATTCCATGGATGAGAATCCTCAAGGGGAAAACAACTCAAGAAGCTTGGGAAATTTTGAAAAGTGAGATAATAAAAGCCCAGTCCAGCACAATACCAACAAAGAGGAAAAATAACAGCTCTCAAAAGAAACCAGCATGGCTGCATAAAGAACTCTCTGATAAATTGAAAGATAAAAAGGGCAAGTATAGAAAGTGGAAAGAGGGGCACATAACTAAATCAGAATATCAACAAATAGTCTGAGCCTGCAAAGATGAAGTGAGGAAAGCTAAGGCTCATAATGAACTAAGGCTTGCGACCAAAGTCAAAAATAACAAAAAAAGCTTCTTTCAATATGTAAAAAACAAGAAAAAAGTGAAGGAAACGATTGGTCCATTAGTGGGTGAAAGTGGCAAGAAGGTGACAAGCAATAGGGAGAAAGCAGAACTATTTAACTTGTTTCTTGCATCTGTCTTTACACAAAGGGAAAAAACAGACCAACCTGTCAAAAATAGTGCCATAAAAAACAGTATAGAAACACAAGTTAAGATAGGCAAGAAAATGATAAGTGAGCCTAGACGAGCCTAGACGAGTTCAAATCACCAGAACCAGATGGATTACACCCCAAGGTTCTCAAGGAACTGGCAGATGTGATCTCAGAACCACTGAACTATATTTTTCAAAGATCCTGGAGCACTGGGGAACTACCAGAGGACTGGAAAAGAGCTGATGTAGTTCCCATCTTCAAAAAAGGGGAAAAATGGATCCAGGAAATTACAGACCTATCAGCCTGACCTCAATACCTGGGAAGATTCTGGAAAAGATAATCAAACAACAAATCAGCGAACACCTAGAGGCAAACAAAATCACTACTAAAAGCCAACATGGGTTTGTCAAAAACAGATCATGCCAGACAAACCTTATTGCATTCTTTGACCAAATAACAAAATTAGTGGATCAGAGGAATGCTGTGGATATAATTTACTTGGACTTCAGTAAGGCATTTGACAAAGTAGATCACAACCTACTACTTGATAAGATAGAAAAATGCAGGCTAGACAGCATTACCACCAGATGGATCCGTAGCTGGCTGACCAGCCGTACTTAGCGTGTGGCCCTCAATGGAACTGCATCTACATGGAGGGAAGTGTGTAGTGGGGTGCCCCAGGGCTCTGTTCTAGGCCCAGTACTTTTCAACATCATCAAGGATTTGAAGGAGGGGATAGATGGGGAATTCATCAAATTTGTGGATGACACCAAGTGGCAGGAATAGCCAACACTCCAGAAGACAGGCTTAAGATACAGGAGGACCTGGACAGACTTGAACACTGGGCGCTATCTAACAAAATGAAATTCAATGGTGAAAAAAGTAAGGTTCTACATTTAGGCAAGAAAAACCAAATGTACAGGTATAGTATAGGGGGTACCTTGCTCAATAGTAGTAACTGTGAGAGGGATCTCGGAGTCCTAGTGGACAATCACTTAAATATGAGCCAGCAGTGTGCTGCAGCTACCAAAAAAGCCAACACAGTGCTGGGCTGCATTAACAGAGGGATAGAATCAAGATCACGTGAAGTATTAATACCACTTTACAATGCCTTGGTAAGGCCACACTTGGAATACTGCATCCAGTTTTGGTCACCACGATATAAAAAAGATGTTAAGACTCTAGAAATAGTACAGAGAAGAGCAACAAAGATGATTAGGGGACTGGAGGCTAAAACATGAGGAACGGTTGTTGGAATTGGGTATGTCTAGTTTAACGAAGAGAAGGACGAGGGGGGACATGATAGCTGTGTTCCAATATCTCAGGGGCTGCCACAAAGAAGAGGGAGTCAAGCTATTCTCCAAGGCACCTGAAGGCAGGACAAGAAGCAACAGATGGAAACTGATCAAGGAGAGAAGCAACGTAGAACTTAGGAGAAACTTCCTGACAGTTAGAACAATTAACCAATGGAACAACCTGCCTCCAGAAGTGGTGAATGCTCCAACACTGGAAGTTTTTAAGAAGAAACTGGACAGCCATTTGTCCGAAATGTTATAGGGTTTCCTGCCTGAGCAAGAAGTTGGACTCGATGACCTCCAAGGTCCCTTTCAACTTTATTATTATTATTATTATTATTATTATTATTATTATTATTATTATTATTATTATTGTTGTTGTTGTTGTTGTTGTTGTTGTTGTTGTTGTTGTTGTTGTTGTGGCTTCTGCCACACATGACTCATATGAAAGTGACCTTTTCATGCCATCAAGGTCTCAGTGTGATAGAAACAAAGAAGTTAACCAGGCTCCACACTACCAACAATGGAGGAATGGTTGGTGAAGATGATGGAGCTGGCAGAGAAATTAACTTTCTTGGTCAGAGAAAAAAATAGCTATCTATATGGAAAACTCTTGTAGACTTTTTGCATGAAACAGAAAAAAAAATGCACTTATGACTTGTGTTTTTGATGATTAGAAAAAAGTGGGTAATAGAAAAAAGGTTGTTTTGTAGTAACAGAGCAAGAGATCTATCGATTAGCTTTTATTCAGTCATACACTAGCAAATAAAACAAAAAAATTAAATTTTTTAAAAAACATACAATTCCAAAATATTAAAAAAAAAGAGGAGATATTACAGCCTACTGCACAAAAATGGAACAGTACTTAGTTGTGGTAAACAAAATGACATCAGATTGATCAGATAGCAACAACTGAAGATAGAACAAGTTAGAACAAGCAGGATGTTTAGTGAAGAATGGAGATAATAATTCCTGGAAAGCACCTGCATACAGGAAACAATAGAATATAACAGATTCTACCATTTCAATTATTCCTCCATCAGGACACAGTCTCTGTTCAAAGTAGACTTTTCGTATCTCCCTTCTGTAACAGCTGTTGTGAGGGTATTAAATCTAGCCAAAGATAAAACCCATCTAAATTTTGGAATTGTTATGCAGCTTAAGTATCTGGCTGATTGGAGAAGATATGCAGAACAGCTCAAAAACATGTTTCTAGGTAGGATTGATAAATCTGATTGTAGCTCTAAATCAATGGCCTGTTGTTTGAGATCAGCTAATAATGCACATTCATAGCCCATCATATTATTATTATTATTATTATTAATTTAATTTCTATGCCGCCCTATTCTGGAGAACTCAGGGCATACCTTATCAAGTCATATTACTATACACAAAAATCTCTTAATTAAGTTTCATTCCAAGTTTAACTTTCATATTTCCATATCAGACATGTTTCCATAAAACAATGAAAAATCATCAAACTAAATTAAATAGACATATATATAATTACAGTTTTCATACTTCTAAGTCTAAATCATTATCCTTGAAACAATCCATAAAACCAACATTGCCTTTTAGTCCATTAAAGAGTTTTAAATTTCTTTTTCAGTCTAATTCTAGGTTTTTTTCTATGCCAGCCCGGCTTCCATAGCAACACTTCCCTTTCAGACAGTAAATCCATTTTTGTCGCTTGTAGGATTCTTTGAGGAAGTATAAATCTTTTCCTCTGCAATAGACACCTTTTTCTCTTCTCCTTGCAGCATAGTTGCTTTATAGTTTGAGATCTTAGTCTTTGTTTCTTTTGATTCTCTAGATTGCAGAAGGGAGGGTTATCAAGTGAAATAAGTTCCTCTTCTGTCTCTATAGATTCCTCTTCTGATATATTTTGATTTATACCATAGTCAAATATAACCTGGACATCAGTTTGAACAGATATAGTAGATTCTGTAAATCTTAATTCTAGAGTACAGTTTTTAATTGTGGCACATATATCAGCAGTGGCTTCATAAATCTTTTCCAATATGAGTGCATAGTTCAATTGTGGCTGAGTCTCCATTTTAGATACTGATGCTTAAAAGAAGATCTCTTTTGTGAATGCTATATTTAATGCAAACAACATCCACCTCCACAGCTTCCACAGCTGCACAGCTTATCTTTTCAAAAATATTTTGAAGTTCAATGATCCATCTTTAAAAAGGTAGTCTGAACTTGCAGTATCAAACTTTTGCCACTAGATGTCCTCAATGGGTTAAAAAAATAATCAATTCTTTTTTTTCCTGTCTTTTGAAGTATGATATATAGGAAGAAAAATAATACAATTCTTGCCAAGAGAGAAGAAAGTAAACCTTTTCCGTCTTTTTTTCTTTTTTATATCCAAAAAAGATATATATAGAAGTAAAATATAGTCTATTCCAATATTTAGAAAATGCCTTCTTTCCCAGAAAAAGCAGAAGCCGCCTTTCCAAGCCAGGGAAATAATTTCAAAGGCTCTTACAGGTATCAAAATAAAAAAAAAAAATAGAAAAGAGAATTGTAAAAAAAGTTTTCACCCGGGCTCACCACGGGGGCATTCAAAGCTTAGATATTGTTAGACTTACGGTCTGAAGCGGCAGGACCGCAGCCTCCTCAACGGAAGTCGCACCCTCCAGGGTTACTTTGGACCTGTATAAGGGTCCATCGACGGAGGGAAAACTAGTCGGCGAGGAGAGAAGTCTCTCCACTTGACTAGCAATGCTGCGAACCGGAACCGGAAGCTAACCTGTTCTGTTGAACGATTATGTAGCTGCTAGAAATGTGACTTGGGACAAAAAACCCAAAGGTTTTTTGAGGGATTTCAAAAGGTCTCCTGCTAGTGAGAAACTACAACTCTGTTTGGTGTAATGTGAGATAGGAAAGGCATGATTTTGACATGAATTTAGTTATTTGTCAAAACCTGGTCCTGAGATATCTTATCCACTTCCTTGTACCTCCCTCTGCAGACCAGATATCACCCTTGCAGCTGCTCCATTTTTTTCTCTCCCAATTCTCTGGGCAGCCTCTGCCTATCATCTCCTTTGATCAAATGCTATTTAGGCTGACCCAGGTCTCCAAGGCCATGGAAGGCCATTCTCAGTGACCATGGAAGGAACATGAAGTAACAGTCTCAACCTGGGTAGAGCCCACTTCTGATTGTCTATCTTATAGTGACTATCAGCCACAGTAAAGTCCATGGAACATAGCCAGGTCATATACCTGGTCAAATAAGTAAATAAATAAGTCAGCTGGAAGAAATGGGGAAACAATACTTTAAAACTGGAACAGTTAAATATGGCTTTAAGCTGTCTCAGCCGTGGGATGGAAAAAGATTAAGGCGGCCTCATGAGGACATGATATTAAAAGGACTACAGGGACTTTGTGCCAGTTAGGATAAAAAATGTATCTCAAGCCTTTCTGTGGCTTCCTGGCCTCTAGATAAGCCTTGTGCTGTGATCTGACATAATGCTGCAGTCCATGTTTACTCAGAGGAAGTAAGACTATTAAGATAAATGGGATTAACTCTCTAAAGCTACTTAGGACTGCATCATTAGTTACCAAACTGACATTCCATTACAAGGAAGTCTTCGTTAGTATTTTACCTCTCATATTTTTTTTCTTAAAAACATTAGTACTCTTCCAATTGTAGAAAATAGTAACTGCTGAAAGACTAGTGGTTGCATAGCTGAAATGTATTCCCTTAAAAAGCCATTAAAAACACTCAAACATAAAAGCAAGGACTTTGTTTGGGCATGTGCCAATCATCTCTGCAATAAAAATGTACTATAAATGTATATCCTGTAATGAATATCTATAAATTGGTTTAAATACTATGGTAAAAAGCTTGCAGAAAGGGTACAACAAAATTTTTAAAATGTATGCTGGTTTGTATTTTAGCAATAGCACCTAGACTTATTTACTGCTTTATTTAGTGCTTTTACAGCCCTCTCTAAGTGGTTTACGGAGTCATCATATTGCTCCCAACAAGCTGGGTCCTCATTTTACCAAGCTCAGAAAGATGGAAGTTTGAGTCAACTTTGAGCCCCATCAGGATCAAACTGCTGGCAGTAGGCAGAGTTAGCTTGCAATATTGCATTCTAACCACTGGGCCACTATGGCTCTTTCTGCCATATTTCTATTATTTGTCTCATCATATCTTCATGCAGCTATACAAATCCAACGAATGTGGTTCTAAAATCAATCAGGTACAGATTTTGAGAAACCAGAAATAGCTCTGCAGTAGTGGCCCTGGAGTGGTACTCCAAAAAATAGGAGAAACCCGAAAAATCAAAGATGTCTCCTCTCATTTCCCAGTTCTTTTTGTTAAAAAGAGAGCAAACTGTGACTAGAATCCCCAGTGGTCACTGCCAACAATTGCGGAAATTCCAGATCTTTATATTGCAGTTTATTTTTCTTCTCTAGTTCGTGCTTATTGCAGCCAACAATGTATTCCTAAAGGTTGCTTCATAAAAGTCTGGGAAGGTAGCAAATAAAAACAGCTCCAATGTTCAAAGAAGCAAAATGGGAATCAATAATTGAAGAGAGAGAAAAACTCCTGCCACCATGCAGCTATTCCAATATAGTTTCCCTAATATAATGCATTCATGAAGCTTAATTGTCATCAAGAGTTTTGACTCAATACAAAGGAATAGACATATCTTGGTTGAGCTAAAGCCGATTTCAGAATTGTGCTCTAGCTTTGGTATCTGGTTATATGGGTAATCGTTTTGTAGATTTCTCCAACTTTAGTAAATCTGGTAGACACTCTCAACCTTGGAAGGCTGTGCATATTTATTTTATTTATATCGTGCCTTTATTGTTTTTATAAATAATGCATGGTGACGAATACTCTTTCTTTTGCCTCTTTCCCCCCACAACAAGAACCCTGTGAGGTGGGCTAAGCTCAGAGAGAGCCTCATGCCTAAGGCAGGACTAGTCTCCTGTTTTTTAGGTCACCACTTTAACCATTATACCAAACTGACTATCAAATTGCTTAAAACTGTCTTTGGAATACATGCAGATGTTTTAAGATAGTGTCATAATAGAATTCAAGTGTTTTTCCTTTATGGAGAAATGAAATGTTATTATTCTAAAATATAGCGCATTATGCTTTGAATTGATGCTTTCGCTTTGCTGTGGCTTTGTAAGCCCTGGTTGTGTTCTCTCTCTCTCTCTCTCTCTCTCTCTCTCTCTCTCTCTCTCTCTCTCTCTCTCTCTCTCTCTCTCTCTCTCTCTCTCTCTCTCTCTCTCTCTCTCTCTCTCTCTCTCTCTCTCTCTCTCTCTCTCTCTCTCTCTCTCACCTTAATGACTTGAGATTATCAGAAATTTCTGAGTGTAATGGAAGAGAAATCTTACTGTCCTAGTATTGAACAGTAGGTTCTACTGTTAAACACTAGAAACTTGACAGTACCATATCAAGTATCTGGGTAACCTCTGCTGACTGAGTGAATAGTCTGGTGAGGACCTTCCTATGATGTCCCTTCAACTTATATCTGAAAACCTGGGCAAGTTAAACTGAACATTTTGTTAGTAAGATGCTACGGTACATGGCTTTGTCTAAATAATGTTTTGAAGTCTCTGAAACAATTTCAGAAACAGCAACTAATTTATGCTATAGAAATGTACAGTGTAAATATATTGATAGGAAGGAAGTAAATCAGAAATAGTAGAAATAATCAAGCTTATATTTATATGCACATTCACAATTGACTCACACTGTAGAATTTAAAATATAGAAATGCAAAATTTGGGCTTTGTAGATCACAAGATATGAGGCAATTTTATATGAAAACAATTTAGGAGCTGACAGTTTCTGAGCCTAGTTATGACTTTCATGATTTAGAATAGCAAGATTCCATTGTAGTGTTATTTTTCTATGATCTGTGCTTCAGAGTCTATTGCTCACATTAATGTTTATAGCAAACAATGCTGCTATGTATACATAATAGGATTGTTCCTGTGCATCTGTATTTGATTTAAGATGGATTCAGTAGAGCTTAAAACATAAGCTTCATTCTCATTTTTTCCAGCGGTATTTATTTAAGCATACAGTATTTATTGAAAAGGAATGAGTGACTTTAAGCACACATGGACTATTTAACTAAGATTCTAAATCCCATAAGAGAGGGGAAGAGGGAAGGGAGGAGAAAGGGAGGGAAGGAAACATATTTAAATTGCTTATTGTTTTGCTTCATTGTTGAACTGTGAGTCTTTTATATATTCTTTAAAATTCTTCAGAATATTGTTTTTCCAGAATGTATTTATCAAAGATAAAAACAAGTAGAATCAATAAAAAGGAGACTTTCAAAACTAACAAATGAAACATATAATACAGTTCATTGGAAGCTAAAGTCAGAAAAGATCTAAGAACATAAGAACCAGTGCTACAGTTAGTCCTTGACTTACAATTGGTTACTTAGCTGCCATTTGAAGTTATGAAGTTATGATGGATCTTCCCAGAAGTCAGCGACCCCCCCCCTTAACATAACCTCATTTGGGACATTTGGCAACCAGCCCACTTGATAGAAGAAATACAGTACAGGAAAGAAACTGTAAAGTCTTAAATACAGGATTGTGGTAAAAGTCTCCCAAACCACTGCATTCCTTTTTCAATGCCACGAGTAAGGAGGATCCTGCATTCTCATATAATTGGTTGTGCATCTGCTTAAAGTTCACCTAGTATTTCCTGTAATCAAGTTGGGCAGTTGGTTGATGGACAGCAACCATATAGAGAATCATCAGTGTGAAATGGCTTCAGATAAGACTTCTGCCACCTGGCAAAATGAAAGGAAAAGATGAAAATAATTTCTTTAAATAAGTGTAATGGGAATGCAATATAGGAGTAGGACCCTCCAAGGTCTGGTGACTTGAGGGAAGCATAGTAAAAGTATGTACTATGCATGTGATAACTAAATGCATTTCCACTGGTTTCCCAAATTTATGTGACCTACATTTCATTAAAAACGTGGGCTTTTTTTCCTTGGTGTGGGTGGGGAAGCAACATTGCAATGAGATTAGCTTGCACATGGTAGAGATTCCTACATCAATTAGCAACAACAATGAAACAGAGTCTCCATATTTAACTATAGGATAACTGAGCATCAGATTCTTGGGACAATAACAATTTCCTTTATATCATGGCTGAAAGCTTTCTGGCTAGCCAGGCATTGGTGAAAACAGAATGGAATGGACAGATTGTGTATTTGACCCAGCAAATTTATCCTTATTACTCTGTTACTTCTCTTCCCGCCCCTTCTTAAAATTAGTAAAACCGTTTCTCTTTAAGGATGCCAAACTGTGGTACAAGTTAATTTTACAATATTACTGTATCTACAAATAATTAAATCAACAGATGTCTAAATTTTGTTTTGCCTTTTTGTCTTCTTGATAAAATAAGTAACATGAAGGAGAACATTACTGAAACTGTGACTATATTCCACTAACAGTCCTTTTTCTTGAATATTAAGTACTGGCTGTTATTTTTAAAATGGAAATAAGAATCAAATCCCCCAAAAGTTCAAATAAGTGTTTATTCCTGGTATCCTTACATTTATTATTCTTGAAGGGTTAGATAGAAATCAACTCTCATCCCTTTTTGCAATTTCAGTGATATTCACCTATAATTCTGCTCTGTCAATGATTGCATGAGTAGCAATTTTGTTCAGAGGAAGAGAAAGCTCTTTGAAGTATAGTCTTTATCAAATTGTTGTTATTATTTTTATATATAAAATAGGAAATCTGAACCCTCTGGCTCCTTTGCCAAGGAGAACAGTTGGGGGGAAAAATACAGAAAAAGGAAAATTCTTCAATATATCTCTACTTCCTGAAACGGGATGTGGCATTTTTCATGTATTTTTGAAGACTAGGATGAAAAACAGAAACATGGAATCAGAACAATGGAGACAGGTGCTCCCTGCCCCTCTTAAAATTTTTTCTCTCTCTGTAGAGGTGAACATCACATTCTTTGCTTTATACCAATCTATCAGGTTTCGGCAAAATTCATCAAAATTCATCAATGCATTTTAATTATTTCAAAATTAGTTTGGGGTGGAAAAAAGACGTTATGAATTAATTGTGAATAAAAACTCATGAGCAATAGGACTTCCATTTTTTTTTTGTACTACACAAAGAAATATGCCAGGTTTTTCAAACAAGGACAGTATTAAAAACCAACATTTTAAAGTAAGAAAGGATCTTGAGTAGATATGCACAACCTGTAGCAGGAGCCACATTGATAAATCTATTGAAAAGGTGACATAATATAATAATGAACTTACTGAAAGTACAGGAAACAAAACATCAATATTGAAATAAAGTAATAAAAACACAAACAGAATACTAACAAGGCAAAACTTTCCACGATCAAGTTCTGCAAAAGATTGAAGGGAAAGTAGATAAAGGTGAAACTTGGCAATGGTTTACAGTTGGAACATAAAAGAAACTGAAGGCTTCTTTTGGCTGCTCAAGAGCCAACTATTTGAACTAATGCAATCAAGGCCAGAATTGAAAAAATCATGAAATGATTCAAAGTGTAGATTGTTGAAAGATGCATAAAAGGCAATAGATCATATCAGTGATGGGATTCAGCCAGTTTGCACCACTTCAGCAGAACCGGTAGCCTAATTTTTTTGTTGCCCAGGCCCAGAATGGACTTCTGGAAGCGGCATCCACACCAGAGAACCTGGTTGTTCACATATTTGAATCCCACTGGATCATATGTGGTGGGGATTGCAGGAAGATTGCACAAACTGAGTATTAATAATGACATAGCACAGTTGCCAAAATGACCCACTGAAAGAGCTGTAAAAATTATTGTGTGCCATTGATGAAAAACTGGTGGAGGAAACATATTATTAAAAAATAGTTGAAAATGAGATCAGCTTTAAGTATAGTTGAAAGAAGAAAGAGTGGATAATTGATGTGGCAAAGCAGGAGACAGTGGAAGACAAAGAATTAGAAAGATCAGAAAGTATCAAGAACTAAAAATAGAAGTTGAAAGATTATGGCATAAACCAGCTGGGTGCTATAACCAAAAAAACCCCTCCCACAGCACTTAGAAAATCTGTACATTAACAAAATTTCCATCTGTCTACGCATATACTATGATGATGCATTACAATATCCTTGTTTCTTAGAAAGAGCTCAATGCATATGAAGGCCAACACCAACTAAAGAAGTGGGAGCAATGATTTCACATTGTTGTGTATATAATTATATACATATAAAGAGAGGAGAGGAATATTACTTGAACACCATTGGCATTGGTAAAATCATAGTCAATTGCAAAAGGTGGCTTTTACTTGGAACAAGTTACCTCCTATAACAATACTTCTAATAACATCAAACAAAAAACATCTGCCTTAGTTACTTAACAAGTTATACAAACATTGTACCACATATAATTAAACGATTAATAAAATATCAAAGGAATCAAATTTCAAAATTATGTTACATTTTTCAGTGTCAATTGTTACCATTCAATCACATAAACAAAAATTGAGGCTAGACCAGTAATGCTTTCCTCCAATGGCCCTTCAAAGTTTGAAAATTGATAAATATCATTAAGTTAACTCTTGGAGTATGGTACACGAATGTCCTTCCAATAGTACATTATTATCATTTTTTGTAATACATCCACTCATCACTTAACGCCTACTTGTTTAATGACTATTTGCAAATACAATGGTAATACATGGTAGTTAAAAACCATTTTCCAACCAATGCATTTATGACCAAATTTTGTACTCCTGACAATGCATATTATAGTAACACTGGTGCAGTCTTATTTATCTGAATAAGATGACAGCATCAGTGATCCTGACAATATTTCTCTCTGTGTGTCTTATGTTCACCTAACAACTATTTCATTTAATAACCTGGTTGTTGGAAAGAAATTTGGTTGCTAAACAAGGAGCTGGTGAATATATTTGAATTTGTCATAGACTGTTTCCAAATGTATTGAATATAATTGAACAATCATTACCATTTTTGACCCATAGCTTCCTTCCAAAAATGTACTTTGTAATGATATAGTAATAACATTTAATCAGTAGGAAGTAACAATAATAATAGCAATATCTAGCCAATAGATATACCCTTTATTACATCTCCAGCATTAAAAGTATGACAGCCAACTTTTAAAAAAAAAACACATTCTTTGAAGAATCAACGAACTTGAAAAAGGATTTTTGATGCACTGACCCAGTTCTTAAATTACACAAGTAAGAATTCCTGTTGTTTTCTTTAATAAATCTGGGTAATGAACACAATACATCTGAGATCTGTATGGCCAATATTGGATATATTTAAACACACTTGCTTTGACCTTTCATTAAACTGGCAGATATTCAGGAGGGTTATGCATTTGTTGCTACTGCTTCTCTACAGACTGAGGAGTTCCCAGCCCAAAGATTGCTTCTTCATAGCTTCTTGCCAACACCAAGAAGTTGGCTTTAAGATTCCATATGAGAAAAAAATCATTTATTCTCTCTGCAGCTTTGTGTGAAAATAGGCAGCAAATGTGTTATAATCCTTGGTACTTAGAGCTAATATGTACATACCCTTTTATATAAGTGGTCTTTCAATCTTAATAGTCAAAAGCTTAAATAGTGGAGAACTTTATATGCTGAAAGAGCATTATACTAGCTCATATTTGGATAGGTGTAGGTTTGTATTAGGTATTAAGTCCTTGAAATTCTTGGAGGGACTCAAGAGGGGAAAGGAAAAGTGATTTAAAACTATTTGAACCCCCACCCCTTTTATTTTAGACCTCTACCGATCAAATTCTCTTTTTCTTCCTTTAAGCTCACTTACAAATAATATCTTCTGTGCCATTTTCAACTATTGTTTTTCTCTACAGTTGAGAATTTGCAATAACCAGGTAAGTACAATGATCTTCCCGAAGGAAGAACTTATAAGACAGGAAACATTTCAATTATAATTGGAACAGAAGAGGAGTCATAAAGGATATGTTTATATTCAGAAGTCACTACATTTCCCTCTGTGGCACCACTTGCAAATGCCTTCTCGCTCGAAATGCTCTGTTTCCCTAGTTGAAAATCCTTTTAGAAGTATGAAATCCCAGCACAAGGCTTCTGCTAGGATGTTTTTGCCAGTGCATTCTTCAAAAAGCTCATTTTTATTCTTTGCTAGCAACTTTAGACTTTTGGGGAGCCTGCAGAAATGAATTGATCTGTAGATGCTTCTGACCTGTTGGCATTTTCTATGGTTGGAACAGACCCTACGAGAGAGACCCCATCTTTGTGATGGAGTTAGCAGAGACGGCCCAAATGACCGTTTTGAGTTAAAGAAAAGAATTATAGTACTTTTGTTTCCTATTTGGCAGACCGCTTCTGAACTTTTGTGCTCGAGGTGGAAAAAAAACAAAACTTTAATTTTGGGTTTTACTGATTAGTTTGGATTTGTTGTCATAGAAACGTCAAGCTTATTTTATTATTGGAAAAGTAAAAAAAATGAGGTTCAATGTTAATGCTTTATTCTCTGCAACCGAGGGAGAGGAAGTCAATGCCTTTTCTTTTTTCCTTCTCCTCCTCACTTTTCTTTCCCTTTCCTCCCCACTGTATCCTATTATTTGCTTTTGTAATTTTGCATTTTATTCTATAATCTAATAAAATGTTAAAATGAGAGAGAGAGAAGCAGAGAGAGAGAGAGGAGAGAGAGAGAGAGAGAGGAGAGAGAGAGAGAGAGAGAGAGAGAGAGAGAGAGAGGAGAGAGAGAGAGAGAGAGAGAGAGAGAGAGAGGAGAGAGAGAGAGAGAACACAACCAGGGCTTACAAGCCACAGCAAAGCAAAAGTATCAATTCAAAGCATAATGCGCTATCTTTTAGAATAATAACATTTCATTTCTCCATAAAGGAAAAAACACTTGAATTCTATTATGACACTATCTTAAAACAACAACAATAAAAAAAAAATTCCAAATCCTGTAGAATTGGAGGTGGCTTCTGAGAGCTCTTAAGCTGCATTGCTCATTTTCATGGGAGACTTCTGAGGAGGCACACTGATGGGAGCAGTGCCATCATCCCTGCCCTGTGAGATCTCTTACAAGCCTTGAGTACCAACAACCACAGCATCCTCAGGGCTGCACTCTCTATACCTATGCGTACTTGAATTTCTTTATGAAATTACTTTAAATTTAAATCATAAACTCATACTGTTTATGAGTAGCTAGAATGAAGTTGGGTTGTTTTTTCCCCCCTATCCAGGCAATTTTTCTGGAATTTTTCGTTTTTTGTTTTGCTTTTGATCTATAATGGTCCTTCAAGTACCATAACCATGCAGATGGAAAGCTATTAAGTGAATGCAGCATTATTTTTGTGATGAGCCTAATATCCTTACAGCACAGTTTGTATGAGTGAGCATGAGTTT
>JARGCV010000405.1:490000-515862 GCA_034064705.1 Bothrops alternatus | reverse complement strand
TCAGATGGCACTTCTTTTCTCTCAAAGAATAACCCAACAACCCACAGAATTGCCTATTTTCTTAGATCTTCCTACCCTGCTGTGCAGTCTATTTAATGATTGCCAGGCCAAGATTGTTCTTGACCAGACAGAAGTCAGTCATGTGGTTGTGCCCAGTTGCCTGGTAGCTTTCCATAGTTCCAGAGAGGGCTGTGGCAGCTGGTTGTTAGGAGGGGAGGAAGTGTGGAGGAAGCTGTTCTTCAGTCTCAACCTTGAAGTTCGATGTCCGTAAAATGGTGTGTTTCTGTAGACCTTGCTTTAATCTACTCTTTCTGTACAGCATTTTCCTGACAAAAATTTTGGAGGGGGGGTATCAGCTGGATAATGCACTTTTTGTGTCGGGATTGGTTTTAGACAGCCCGTAACTGTCTCACTACTACTCCCCATATCAAGGTGGTATGAAGCCATTTTTAGTAATCACTGGAATTGGTCATGTAATTAGTTATGACTCGTCTAACCATTGTATCATCCATCTATATTTTACCCTTTGATTAATGGGCATATCATGAGAAACTTTGTTGAATGCCTTGCTGAGGTCAAGGTACCCTCTGTCTATCCGTGCCATTTCTCCAATTTATTAAGCTAGTAATTCTGTCAAGAAAGAAGCTAAGGTTAGCTTGGAATGGCTTTTGTGTGTGTCTGTTTGTGTGTGTGTGTGTGTGAGAGAGAAAGACCAATGTTGGCTCTTGTTTATTGTGCATCCCTATCCAAGCGCTCACAAATATACTGTGCTGTAATGCGCTCAAGGACCTTGTCCAATATAGATGTCAAGATGACAGGTCTGTAATTTTCAAATCCTCTTTCTTACCTTTTCTTTTCTTTTTTTAAAGATAGGGACATTTGCTTTCCAACAGCTCTCAGCAGCACCAGAGCAGCTCACAGGTGCTCTCAAAGATTATCCTTAATATAGTTTTTGATCACCTCTGCTAGTTGCTTCAATAACCTAGAACAAATTAATCTGGCCTTGGAGATCTGAATTTATTTAAACTAACTAAATATTCTCTCCTTGTCTACACTGAGCTGCATCTCCTTTCCCCCCCCTCTAGTGGCTCAGTGGTAGCCAACTAACTCTTAATTTCCCTACAGCAAGAAGGTGGGCATAAATATGGGTGACATAAACCAAAATGCTCCAAAGCATAAGCAAAACTGCAGATTGCAAAAATTAATAAAGAAGGCTAACTGTAGTTGTAACTGCAGTAGTTGTACCTCAGTTATAAAAGCCAAAGAAACTTGAGCTTAAAACAAGTGTTACACAGCTTATGGTCACTCACTCACTACATACAGGCCAAGTCAACAGCTAGGCTCAGAGCACTTTCCGTCAGAAACTGAGGCACATCCAGTTCTTTAGAATACGTGGTGACCTAGAGAATTCAAAATAATAGCATTATGTCAACGCTGCTAACATCAGATGTTCTCGCTTTGACAATATATGAAGATGCAGCCATTTTTTCTTTAACCTGTGTGTTACTTCTAGAGTTAGAATTAGATGATGCTGGGGGTGGGGGGAGGAAGGGGGAAGAAAGTGTATGGGGACTAGTTAGACCTAACAACATTGCAGTAGAGTATTCTCCAAGGTTGTCTGAAATAAGAGCCGCTAAGGAATGGCGGGCTATGGAACTGGAGGGAAGGTTTGCATTTCAAACTAATTGGAGAATGTGATTTATGACTGTTAATTGGAGGAGGGAATTGTGCTTTGATACTATGCATTTAGGGGAGAGGGATTCAGATTCTGGCTTCAACTATGTACATACTGAAGCTATGCTGCTCGATTAAAGATTCTTTAAGATAAACAATGCCTCAAAGTTCTTTAAAGAGTTTCATCTTTCAGAACCATGATACTTTACTTATTACAATAAATTTGCTCTTTATTATATGCATACACCACATTTACCCAAGTTCTTCTCAACTAGGTTGGCAGGCATTAGCAAATCTGGATCCAGAGGTGACTCAAAAACTCGGTAGGCTTCAGGACCCCGTTTATCCCCCCAAAATCTTTGCTTGCTTGGGTTTCTTGATTGACAAGACTGGCAGCTACGTCCACCTTGTACTTTTACCAGTCTGGTAGCTGTTGATGGATTTGGGGAAGAGTTCCCCATATGCTCAGGCCCAATTTCTTTTGTCTGGTTCAGATGACATTTTCCTTCGTTTCCTTAATGACTTAGTTCTTTCTTATCTACCTCCCCCAAGGGATCCTTTAGACAAGATTCCAGGCTTTTTGATCTCTCTGCTTACATGCTTGCTTCATCTTTGCCTAGCCTCAAAGAACATCCAGCACTCAAGTCACACAGGATGAGCTAGACTAATACTAGTAGATTTCTGCAGTTCCTCTATTTTGGGCCATTTATGGGGTTTAATTAAAGAACAATTTTGGATTCTTTCAGATTGCACCAAATTTCACTACGAAAAATTGCTGGCCCTATAATAACTTATGACTTATTTAATAGTGATTTATTGGACTGATGGCAATTGTCTAAATTGGTTTACATTAAAATACATGGTTTTACAGAGGGAAAAAAACCCAAACTGTCCCAATCTCCTATAGTTCCTGATTTATTTTCTGACTAGTATAGTTACACAACAAGCCTAGTCACATCAGTTATAGCTGCATTTCCATCAGATGAAGCAAAAATGATTAGGGCCTAGAAGCTAAAATATATGAAGAACGATTGCAGGAACTGGGTGTACCTAGTCTACTCTAATGAAAAGAAGGACCAGGGGTGACATGATAGCAGTCTTACAATAATTGAAGGGCTGCCACAAGGAAGACAGATTCAACTTAGTAGAGAAAAAAGAAAATTAGATGGGCCAACACACACACAGAGAGACACACAGACACACAGACACAGACACACACACGCATGCATGCATATTGGCCCATCTAATTCTCTTTTTTCTCTACTAATTTCCTTACGCATTGCAAATGGAGATTGCTCCATCTTTAGAGAGAAAGAATTGCTTTCTATATTTGGACCTCACAGCCTCTATTCCAGCTAAGCATGTTTGGGGTCCTAAAAAAAGAGCTGTCAAATACATGGAAATGCCATCATCCTTTCAAACCATTCAAGTGTCTTTATTTAAAGTTTGAAGCAAAACATGCCTCATTGAGGACATTGTTGAAAGGCATCCCAACACTTAATTGACTGGTTTGGGTCTCCATCTTCTCCTGATGTCCTTTTATAGTTACGGATTGTCACCTGGAAAAAAAACAACAGCTTGATCAGAAGTGTTTTATCTGCTCTCATTCCATATTCTACATCACAGGTAAGCCATTCTCTGCCTTGGCTTTGAAGGCAATTTAGGTAGCAGTTCACCTGCAAAGCCCACCCCAGCAGTGAGTGCTTTTGATATTGCTTGGGTCATCAGCAGCAAGAGAAAAGGGTTTACAGTCTACTTTTTAATTAAAGCCATCTCTTCCTTCTTGGCCTTTTGCTGTTAGTTATGCATGGAAGTTTTTTATGGGAAGAATTAAGTTAAAACTCGGGATTCTTATCTACCTAAACAATCCTCGCCAGAAAAATCATTGCACGAGATTGTTTTGGGGCTTTGTCAACTCAACAGACTAATTTCAAGATTTAAGGAACATGAATGTGCTGGGTGACTTCTGAGCCAGCCCTCTCTCTTAGCCCAGCCTATGTCTCAGTGGAGGGAAAAGCAGAGATGGCCATATTAGGAATCTATACTGTTTTGAGCTGACAAAAACTAAAGGCAGAATAAGCATCTAATAAATACATACCAGATTACTGCAATAAGAACATAAGAAGAGCCATGCTGAATCAGGCCAAAGCCCATCCATACTTTATTGCATTGCACAGTCCCTGCTGATAAGTTAATTCAGTAACCAAGTTAATCATGCTGTGTGAATGGACATAAGAACATAACATAAGAAGAGCCATGCTGAATCAGGCCAAAGCCCATCGAGTCCAGCATTCTGTGTCACACAGTGGCCCACCAAATGTACATGGGGATCTTGAGCAGAAAGAGAAGGCAAAACCCTCCCTTTCCCTTGACCCCCAAACAAATGGTACTCAAGGGAATCCTGCCTGCCTCAACCAACATAGAGGCGGCACATGGACATCTGTTTTAATAACCACCAATACACTTTGCATCCATGAATCTATCTAGCCCTGCCTTGAAGCTGTCAAGGCTGACAGCTGTCATGACCCCTTCAGGAAGTGAATTCCATAAACCAACGACCCTCTGGGTGAAGAAATATTTCCCTTTATTTGTCCTCACTTTCTTAGCTATGAGCTTTAGGGAGTGCCCCCTTGTCCTGGTATTGTGTGATAGAGAAAAGAATTTTTCTCTATCCACATTTTCTATCCCATGCATGATTTTATACACTTCGATCAAGTCACCCCTTAAACGCCGTCTTTCAAGGCTGAAGAGACCAAGGCGTTGCAATCTGGTTTCATAAGGGAGGCGCTCTATTTCCTTGATCATTCTTGTTGCCCTTTTTTGCACCTTTTCCAGTTCCATTATATCCTTCTTGAGGTGCGGTGACCAGAACTGTACACAGTACTCCAAGTGTGGTCTCACCATCGATTTGTACAGAGGCAATACAACACTTGCTGACTTATTTTCGATTCCCTTCCTAATCATGCCAAGCATGGAATTTGCTTTTTTTACTGCTGCTGCGCATTGGGTTGACATCTTCATCGAGCTGTCCACCAAAACCCCAAGATCCCTTTCTTGGGTTGTCTCAGAAAGTTTGGTCCCCATCAGTTGGTAAGTATAATTGGGGTTCTTTGCCCCGATGTGCATAACTTTGCACTTGTTTAGGTTAAAATGCATTTGACACTTTGTTGCCCACTCACACAATTTCGAGAGATCCTTCTGGAGCTCCTGACAATCAGTTTCACTTTTCACAACCCGGAACAATTTAGCGTCATCAGCAAACTTGGCTACCTCACTATTAACTTCTACATCCAGATCATTGATGAATAAATTAAAAAGTAAAGGTCCCAAAACTGAACCTTGGGGTACACCACTTCTCACTTCTTTCCATCCGGAGAATTGTCCATTTATTGCCACCCTTTGCTTCCTACAATTTAGCCAGTTACCAATCCAGGACAAGACCTGTCCTCTAATTCCGTGGCTGGAGAGCTTTTTTAGGAGCCTTTGGTGAGGAACTTTGTCAAAAGCGTTTTGAAAGTCAAGATATACAATATCAACTGGGGCCCCTTTATCTATGTATTTATTTACACCCTCAAAGAATTCTAACAAGTTAGTAAGACATGATTTGCAATGAAAGATCACTAGGTAAGAACAGAAGAATAGATAGAAGAAACATCCCAGAAGATGGAAAGGGCAGATCATGTCTGCCTTGCTGGCAAGAAAAGTTCATGAATGTGGACAGGTAATTACCAGGAATTTAGCTTGATTCATGTAGCTTCCTGACCTTGGCTAATCTTGAAAACTAAGTAGAATTGGATGGCTTAGTACAGTGATGGCGAACCTTTTAGAGACCGAGTGCCCAAAAACCGCCACACCACCCGTCCGCTTCGCCTGCCCCCACCCACCTGCAGGGCCACCCACTGCTCCACAGCCCACTGCAGCAGGTTACCCAGGTGGCCCTGCAGTGCCATGGCAGCCATGCCCTCCACCCACGCCTCGCAGAATCTACGTGCAACAGGACGCAAGGGCAGAGTCTTGTCCCTGCTGCCCGGCTGCCATGTCCTTGGCTGCGCTGCTCTGCATGGGCTGTACCCGGGGGTGACTCTTCTCCAGGGGGCCTGCTGGTGGGGGGCCATGGGGGGAGGTAGTGCTAGGGTGAGGGTGCGCGTGCCCACAGAGAGGGCTCTTAGTCCCACCTCTGGCATGCGTGCCATAGGTTCGCCACCACTGGCTTAGTACATGGATGAGAGACTGAGGCTGCAGACCAGTGTTTCTCAACCTCAACAACTTTAAGATGTGTGGACTTCAATTCTCAGAGCCAGCATGCTGTAGACTAAACAAGGAAGTCATAACAAGATCATGGGGGGGGGGGGAGACAAAGGCATTCTTTCTTTGAACCACTGCTGTGAGAACTTCATGGATTTTCCCTCCAGCCACCAAAATTTGGGTGGGGCCAGTGGTGGGATTCAGCCGGTTCAACGGTAGCTAATTTTTTGTTGCCCAGGCCCAGAATGGACTTCTGGAAGCGGCATCCAAACAGAGATTCACATATTTGAATCCCACCACTGGACTGGATGAGCCTGCAAGTGCTTTGACAGAAAGGAGATTCAGAAGCTTGGGGGGAGCGTACCTGCAAGAAACGTGAGCAGTGACAAAAGGAGAAGCCGAACATGGGTGAGCAGCCCAGAGGAGGAAATCCCCCCAGGTTGAAGAAGCAGCGAGCAAGGGAATAACCAAGTTTTTAAATTAAAGGGATTAGGAGGCTCCTGGTGGGAAGAGGTGCAAAGAAAGGAATGCATTATAGATGGGCTTACCTGTTCCAGCGATTCACTGGCACTGTCTAGCTCCATTAAAGCTCTTGTCTTACATTGCCTTCAAAACTCAGACAGAATTGGTCCAGCTTGATGACAGCCTGTTTATCTCATCTTGGATGACCTTTAGCAGAGGAGGCTGCAGAAAAGAGACAAGGTAAATGTTTAGACATGGCCCAGCTGTCCCTTTTAATCACACTTAAAGGTGTTCTCCAGAGCAGATGCTTGGGGAAAGGAGCTGCTCTGTGGTTTTGTGGCCAGGATGATGGACATAAATTTCTCTTTTTAGTCTGATGTGACTGTCCTTTAAGTACTAGTAGTCTGCCTGTTTGTTTATTCAGAGAATTTATAGGGCCGCCAACTCACTTTCAGTGAGTCTAGATCAGGGGTCTGCAACCTTGGCAACTTTAAGACTTGTGGACTTCAATTCCCAGAATTCCTCAGCCAGCTTCTGGGAGTTGAAGTCCACAAGTCTTAAAGTTGCCAAGGTTGCAGACCCCTGATCTAAATGGCTCACAAAAAAAAGGATAATGAAAAAAGCAAACTTGCAATTTTTTAGCTCCTGTATAAAACTTCAAACGAGGTGTCCTCTTTGTGCAGTGTGTGTGTGTGTGTGTGTGTGTGTGTGTGTGTGTGTGTGTGTGTGTGTGTGTGTGTGTGTGTGTGGACAGCTCCTTCCTACTTCTACTAGCTGAAAAGCCATCTGGGCCTTTTTCTAGATCTAGATCCTGAGGTTTAAAAACAGATCCTGTGCTCCTCGGAGTTTTTTTTTTTTCCCTCTCTACAGCCACAAGGACTAGAAACCATACTACATAAAGGCAAATCTTTCCAAAAATCCTGTGTACAAACAGCCAGGTATGTTTGCTCTTTGGAATTGTGTATAGCATCAGGAAATTATTAAAAGTGCAAATCGCACTGCAAAATGTGAAAAAAAAAACAGCCATCAGAAATAAGGAACATTTCCTGCACATCAGTGTTTCCCAATCTTAGCACCTTTAAGATGAGTGGACTTCAACTCCCATAGCTGGCTGGGGGATTCTGGGAGTTGAAGTCCACTCATCTTAAAGGTGCTAAGGGCCTTCCAGCAATATTAAAGGAAGTTTTAAAGCAGCCAAATCTTTTGTTCAGGCTTCCATGGAAGACTGCAGGAAGTAAAGGAGGTCTTAATCATTAACAGGAAGATGATGGATGCACACACTTGCCAGAGCATTTCTTCAAAAAATATTTTTTGGATATACCAAACCATTCGTAGAACTTCAGGGGAAAAAAAATTGTAGCACCCAAGCAGCAGCAGACCTCAAAGCAAAATCAACCTCACCACAGTCATTACCATGAGCAAAATAATGTAAGAGAAAGCATCAAATGGAATAAAGAGGAGTGTGTGTAATGAAATAAATCTGGCTGTAATGATTTGCATAATGGACCAAACATGATTTTAATGAATTAATGCCAACCTAAACGAGGTATTTAATAAAAAGTGCAATTATAACACAGCAACATTTTTTTTTTCTGCTCCAGAGGATCATCTTCCATTCTCAGGATCAGGCAGAGAAAATATTTCTGAAGCTGTGATTGAGAGCAAGGAAGATTTGGAAGAGACATTACATGCCATAGGGATCATCTGTGGACAAACTGACCTGTAATCCAAATTCAAAGCAAGCTGTAAACGTGTAATTAAATCGAAACTAGCAGTGCTGAGCCTCCTTGACAAATGAAGCTGCCAAATTTAATGGCCTTATTGAAGCATTTTATGTTAAGGTGGCCATTGTGGGTAATAATATCGGACCACAAACTAAAGTAAGGATAGAAACTTACCATTACCTTTCATTCCAAAGTTTCAGGTATCCATAAGATGGAGAATGATTTCTTTTTTTTTTTTGAAAATATATTTTATTAGTTTTTTTAATTTTTACAGAAAGAAGAAACTACTCAAATCAAATCATAGTGTTAAAATAAACAATCATCCATAAACAAAACAGAAGTACATTTTTCAATACATCTAATACTAATAACTCAACTGAAAATAATCATACCAAACAATTAACATTATTGCTCGGTACCCCCACCACCACATCCCCCCGACCCTAACCTTCCCCCCTCACTTACCAACTAACTACCTACTTTCCTCCCTCCTTCTCTACTTCTCTGTACTCCACCCTCCTTACTCATCCCCCCTCTTAAGATGGAGAATGATTTCAAGGAGACATAATAATAATAATAATCATAATCATAATAATAATAATAATAGTAAAGTTGGAAGGGACCTTGGAGTTCATCTAGGCCAACCCCCTACTCAGGCAGGAAACCCTATACCATTTCAGACAAATGGCTGTCTGGTCTCTTATTAAAAACTTCCAGTGTTGGAGCATTCACCGCTTCTGGAGGCAGGTTGTTCCACTGATTAATTGTTCTCACTGTCAGGAAGTTTCTCCTTAGTTCTAGGTTGCTTCTCTCCTTGATTGGTTTCCATCCGTTGCTTCTTGTCCTGCCTTCAGGCGCTTTGGAGAATAGCTTGACTCCCTCTTCTTTGGGGCAGCCCCTGAGATACTGGAAGACTGCTATCATGTCCCCCCTCGTCCTTCTCTTCATTAAACTAGACAGACCCAATTCCAGCAACTGTTCTTCGTATATGTTTTAGCCTCCAGTCCCCTGATCATCTTTGTTGCTCTTCTCTGCACTCTTTCTAGAGTCTCAACATCTTTTTTACATCGTGGTGACCAAAACTGGATGCAGTGGTGACCAAAACTGAATACATCAAGAATCAGACATGACTGAAGCAGCCTCTAAGCCTAAAAACAGCAGCAAATAAAAATAAAACCAAATAAGATGTGTTTTAGTAATATTTGTCATGAACACGATCATCTTCATCCTCATTTGGATAAATGTGTGTTCAATATGGGGACAAGGCTGCTGTTTCTGTATGCAGCAGTGTGTCAGACTTGGCACAACTTAAACCTCTAAATAGAAATGATCCTTGGCTCCAGCGGTTGAGAAAAGTATAGTTTTGTTAGAAGCCAAGTCTATTGCAGTAATGCAAAGTCAGAGCTGAGAATCATATGCCAAAATTACTAAGTTCAACCTTCCCCCCTTTAGTTGGCTCTACTTGCCCACCCTTGTGTGTCCAATCAGGATGAGACAAGATCTTTTCATAATGGTCAGCCCAAGTGTAGTTTGGTATACAGCTCTCTTGTTCTTTCAGTTGGGTGACCTTGAGGCAGTGTCTCAAGGAGATACAACACTTACTTTCATTTCTCTGAGTATCCCACCCCCTTGCATTCCCCCCTCCCAACATTCATGGCAGACTGTCACCACATAGCAGCAAAGCACAAGCATCATAAGGTGGTAGCTGACACAGTGTTTCTCCACCTTGACAGGTTTTAAGATTGCTATTGAATTAATGAGAACCATTGACTGTAGTGCTATCAAAGTTAAATTACACGGTCCTAGAAAATTGCCAAAGAAGTTCAATACAGTCACATTAATTTTAGAGAGGGGAAAAATCTAAAAACATGGGTGTTTGATAAATAGGAAGTTTACAGAGAAAATCAAGAGGGACAAATCTCTCCAGAACTTTTAGGTGTTCTTCAAATCATACAAATGGAATTTTATCTGGGACATTATGGGGCCCGATGACATGCCGCTGTTGTGGATTTCCCCCCCTTTGTTCTGGGGTGCCACCATGGTTATGTTTTCACTTGTAACTCAATTATACTTTAATATGCTTATTAAACTATATGGACATACTGTGTGGACATATTATATTTATTAAACAATACGGACATACAAGACGCTCAATAAAGCCAATGCAAAGCTGGCTGAGGAATTCTGGGAGTTGAAGTCCACAAGTCTTAAAGTTGCCAAGGTTGAGAACCCCTGTTTTATGACCTAAGATAGTAGTTCTCAATCTATGGTTCACAGACCCCTGGGGGGGGGCACAAAATGTCATCATAGCATTTGAAGAAATGCTATGATTTAACGCTTGAGTTAAGTCTTGGGGACCCACGGCCACAAAAAGCATTTAAGGGGGGTCCGTGGTGAAGAAAAGGTTGAGAACTGCTGACCTAGGGCGTTATACAAATCCAGTCCATACTTTATTGCATTGCACAGTCCCTGCTGATAAGTTAATTCAGTAACCAAGTTAATCATGCTGTGTGAATGTAGCCATCATGACCCTCTTTTCCAATTCAGATTACAAGTAAAGATTGAAGCTCTAGCTTGTTTAGTTTATTGTCTGCATATGAACCCGCAGGATTTTCCACTGCATAGCCTAAGTGAGGACGATTATAACTGTATCATTCCCTCTCATCTTTATGGTCTGTAAAATACTTCCAACCACATTTGGAGCTGCAACAACAGAAAAGCATTGTTATTGCCTCTGTGAGACATGTCACAATTTCCCCTTTCACCAACCAAGGCCAGGTCAGAATTTCTCTGCATTAATAGCGCACCCTGGGTGGCAGTTGCTACAAAAGATAGAAATACTTTGGTTCAGTTCCAGGAGAAACGTTTAATAGTCTTGCACGATTTGGGGAAGCAGAAGGCGGAAGGTCACTGTTATCCCCAGAGCTACAGAAAGTAATCTGAACATGCAGGATTTGAAGAAAGCTGTTTATTAGCACTGTCAAAAAGTCACATCCTGTTCACCTACTTCATTCATACCTTTTTAGCGGTAACATGATGAATGCTCCTCTACTTGAAAAAAAAGGTCTTGAATACCGAGGGTTGGGAAAGAAGGGAGACCTCTGTTCTAGTATATCCATATGTGCTATGCCGCACTGTCAGAGCTACAATCTGGAGAAAAGTTTGAGAATCTGAAGAGGAGAAACAGGATCCTCGAAAGTAGACACGGCCTTCAAAAGATGTTTCTCACTGGAAAGAAACGGTGCAAGAGTAACCCTACAGTCCATTTTTTTCACTGTCTATGTGGCTTGAGTAGGTCATTCTCCTCTCTGCTCCTCTCTGACTTGGAAAAAGTCAGAAGATCTTGATCATTTCCTGCTCTTCTGGAGGGATAGGTTAAAACAGTTGAAAACTGGTCAAGGAGAGAAGCAACCTGGAATTAAGGAGAAACTTCCTGACAGTGAGGACAATCAACCAGTGGAACAGCTTATACCCAGAAATCATGTGCATTCCATCACTGGAAATTTTTAAGAATAGACTAGACAATCACCTGTCTGGTGTAGGTTCTCCTGCTTGAGCAGGGGGCTGGACTAGAAGACCTCCAAGGTCCCTTCCAGATTCTATTCTATTCTATTCTATTCTATTCTATTCTATTCTATTCTACTCTACTCTACTCTACTCTACTCTACTCTACTCTACTCTACTCTACTCTACTCTACTCTACTCTACTCTACTCTACTCTACTCTACTCAAATCAGCAGTTTCCTGCTAAGTCTTGAATCTGAAAGCAAGTGGCTTAACTCCAAACCCTTGCTGGAAGAACTTACAAATCTGTTGCTTTTTAAGACTCTGTATTCAAAAAAATAAAAATAAAAATTTGAGGTCTAATAGCAGATTTGCTGGTGCTGTTCAATGTACTGGTTCTCAGCTTTCTACTGTTTTCCCCTCCCTCTCCAAATTATCTCTACTGACTCAATTGGAAAACAAAACAAAGCAAAACAAGAATGCATGCTACTCATGACATTTTGGGTTGTGCATGCAGGAAAGGAGAGCATTAGTGGCATGAGAGGCAGGAGTTAAGTATCAGTAGCTCTCGTTTCTAGATTATATATATAATCTAGAAACGAGAGCTACTGGTACTTAACTCCTGCCTCTCATGTTTTTAAAATTGTTTTAAAATCATGTTTTTAAAATTGTTAACAAAGAAATAAGGGATTTCTGAGATAGCTATTTCGAGTTATTTAACTCTCTTCAGTCAGAACTCACCCTTTCCGGGATTCGAACCTATACATATATATATTTGTGCTTGCAGATGGCTCTGGGTTGAGCTGAAACAAGCAAAGGAAAGAATGATTTCTTCCTCCCATATTTGGGTTTACAGGGTGCAATCTAAAAAAATAACCACTTGACACATATATATATATATATATATGCACTCTGATTTTCATCCATTCATTCACATTTCAAATAGAAGGGACATCAATCAGAATCTGAAGAAAAGAATCCCAAATAAATACCAGAGTTTCCACAAAATTAAGAAGTGGTACTCAGGGGCTGTGTTTCACGCAACACGTATGACCAGTTTCATTCCAGAAGCTTCTTTCTGTCAGTGTTGATTTAGGACAAAGCCAGAAAGTGGATTAATTCTATAGTGCATAACTTGTTAAAGAAATGCTACCATTATTTCCAATAAAACGCTTGAAAAATAGAGACTCGCAAAGCCATTGTGACCAATATATGCTGCAGATGCCATGACCTGAGCCTTTCTAAAGAAAATCCTCCTTAAAAATATAGATCTGTTCTTGTGTGAGGCTGTCTCCCACTGTGACCTGTTCTGCAACCACCACACACTGGTTGTGTTTACTCAACAGTCTATGCTAAAATGTAGTTAGATAGTTTGTGTTTCAGTGAAGGCAAGAGGAAGGATAAAGCAGCTGGGTAGAAGCAATTTATGATTTTATTCCTAGGCTTGCAAATGTCTACATTCCTTAAGACTGTCCAAAGCTTGAATGACAATCCATCTGTGTGATGGTTGTTTGTACCAAAGACAGATCTTTCTCACTCTCTAGGCTTTGAATCTAGGATGAATAACAGCCAACAACACTGACAGCATCCATGCAAAATATATTGATCCCTAGATTGGGCTGACTGTCCTTGTGCAGCACCTGGTATCCCTCAAATAATCCACACAATGACTAAAACAAATTGTCTGATTCATCCAGCATGCCAAGACAATGGATGGGTTCCACAGCATTAACCTGAGTCCATTTGCCTCTATTGCAGGGGTTCTCAACCTTGACAACTTTAAGACATGTGGACTTCAACTCCCAGAATTCTGATTTCTGAGAATTGAAGTCCACAAGTCTTAAAGTTACCAAGGTTGAGAACCTCTGCTCTATTGAATGAACTCGCAGTCAAAGAGTGATCAAGGGCCACATTCAGTCTACCAGTTATTCAGCGGTGGGCAAGAGAGTTAATGCTGACTCTGAGAAGTAGTTTGCCCAAATAAGCAATTTACCTGCAGCCTTATGCTATTGTGGCCAATTTTCCCTTCAGTTCCTTCTCTTCTATTTCGTGGACATCTTTGAGCAGGACAATTCTGAATATGACTCTACACTGATCTAAATCTTTAGCTAAACATATATCTTGCCCCAACTTAATATCATCCACCTTTGAAACTTTAATCTCTGTCTTTTGATGGCACCATTGATACTTTTTTTACTCAGCTTTAATATACATGTGTTTGGGATATAATTTTCTTTAATACATAGTATCCCTAAATATATGTTTTCTATTTTCAGTAGTGGACTTCACTGCAGAAGCTGTAGAAAAATGAAATCCAAATGGTACAGTAGCTCTTTTGAGACTTTCCAGTAGATTAATTTATTTCAGACACAACATTCTGATGACCCCAACTTACCCCAACTTACTTATTAAATCCCTATACTGCCAGCTTCATACAGGCTCAAGGTGGCCTAGAAGAACCATTAAAGCACCTGTGTTACAATGTGAAGAAATAGTAAAATATCTGTAATCACGTTACACCCGCACTTGGAGATGTGTGGACTTCAACACACCGAATTCCCCAGCCAGCCAGCATTCCCAGCCAAAATTCTGAAGTCCACAGATCTTCAACTTACAAAGGTTGAGAAACACTGCAATAGACTTCAACACAACATTAAACTATCTATGAGTAATAAGCAGCTACTGGAGGACTAAAACAAAATTGGGAGGAAGGAAGGAAGGAAGGAAGGAAGGAAGGAAGGAAGGAAGGAAGGAAGGAAGGAAGGAAGGAGTTGGATGGCTGAGAAGAAGGGAGGAAGGAAAGGCAATCGTGATAATCACGATTTCTAATAATATTAAACTTCATTTCCTTTAGTGGGGTAAGGGGACTTCTCTGACTCTTAACAATGGCTCTCATATGTTGCGTTTTATGACTATAATGTCAACTTGTGGAAATTTTAACTGCTCATTTACATTGGGATTTTGCTGAGATCAGGATTTTTTTTCTCTCTCCCCATTTTCTTGCCTGTCTTAAATCTCTTTGCTAGCCTTCCCCCCCCCCCAATTTGGTGAGGTTGTAATGAAGGCCTCATGGAGAGGATTTTATTACCAGCTGCAAAAAGGCTGGCTTTAATCATGCTGCAACAGAGAACTCCCGGACTCCCTGCAGCAGATTATGGAAACAGAGCAATGGAAGGTGGAGAAGGTCAGGGTGAAAAGCCCACCCCCCCCCCAAAGAAAATGGCTATTATTTTAAGAGGCCACTCACCCTCCTGATGTTATTTTGTGGGTTTCTTTGATTGTGTTGTTTTTTTTTAAGAGAAAAGAAAGAAAATATAAACTACCTCATCTCCTGGTTTAAAAAGCTTTGATTCAAGGCAAAGCCATGATAAAGGCATCTGCCAATCAGACACTGTCCCAAGCAGCCTATAAGATCAAGAGGAGCTAAGGGCGAGAACGCAACAAGTTTCTTTCAATTACCCAACGATCCCATTTTCTGTCTAGCACAATGCACCAAACCGTAAAAGAACGAAACAACTCATTAAGCCTTAAAATAACTTAACAGGGCTGAAGCTAATCAAGCTTAGCGTATTGTACAAAGGCAGCTGGTAGGCATGTAACCAGGCCAGTTAAGTGTATTGGATGAACTCAACCAGACAGAAAAAGAGGAGTGGGAGAGAAATATGATGCCTTCAGCCAAAGTGGTTGAAATTAAGGGAATGGTTAGGGGGCCTGACTTGGATATGTCATGGCATGGGACCAGGATACTTACGGGACCGTCTTCTGCCACATACTTCCCTACGGCCAGTGAGAGCGCACAGGGTCGGCCTCCTCCGGGTCCCGTCAGCGAAACAATGTCGTCTGGCGGGTCCTAGGGGGAGGGCCTTCTCTGTTGTGGCACCCGCCCTCTGGAACCAACTGCCTCCTGAAGTCCGCGTTTCTCCGACTCTCCCGGCCTTCCGGAAAAATCTAAAAACTCATCTTTGTCGGCAGGCCTGGGGATGATTGTGGTTGATTGTTGTATTGAATGTGTGTTTTTTATTGATTTTTTAGATATCTTTGTTTGGGGTTTTTTTATTGTAATTCATTGTTATATATATGTTGTTAGCCGCTCCGAGTCCCCGGAGAGGAGCGGCATACAAACCCAAATAAATAAATAATAATATGTGTTGGATCTAGGTGTGGCTTGCTTAACCATGGACCTTGACACGTGCTTTTGACTTCTCACCCTTCCGTTATTTCAGTTGCTGTTTATGGGTCTCTCTGTGTAATTATGCATACAGAGACATATATTTCACATTTTTAGTGAGAATGTAAAAATTAACCGAAACTAGCACGGAACAAAGAAACACACACAGAGAGAGGGCAAAGATGTAAAAATAAAGAAATTTCTGATTTCCTTTGCAACAAATATAGATATGGTTACAAAGTTGTCTCTCACCCTATACTTATAAAAAGGATCACTTTTTTCTATCATCCATTTTTTTCTAATCATCTAAACCACAAATCATAAGTGCTTTTTTTCTCTCTCTCTCTATTTCATGGCCAAAGTCTGTAAGATGTTTCCAATCGGCCATAAATGTAGATATTCTTTTTTCTAATCCAAGAAGTTAATTTAGCCATATCTACAAGTTCCGTCATCTTCACCAACCATTTTTCCACTGTGAGAAGGATGAAAATCTTTCCAAGTCTGCTGCTTAGGAGGCTGAAAAGTGGGGATACTTACATGGATGTCACCGAATATTTTCAGCAATGTATACCATGTTGAATATTTGTTTCCAAGATATTTACCTGTTCTTAAGGGGGAAGTTTAGGACATTAAGATTATAAGTGACTGCCTTATCAGACAGACCAGGGATCTTTAGCTTCCTGATTTTTCTAGCCTGAATCTGGGATTTTCCACCTGTGCTACATGGAGCATAGAATCATAGGGCTGGAAAAAAAAACTCTGAGATCTTCTAATCCAATCCCTGCGCAAGGCAGAAGTCTTATATCATCCCAATCAAATAGCTGTCCAGTTTATTTTTGACAGCCCCTAGTGATAGATCGCCCACAATTCCAAAAGGCAAATTATTCCATTGGTTAATTGTTTTCAAAAAAGTTCTCCTTACTTCTAGGTTGGATCCCTTGTTAACAAGCTTCCCTGTGTTACTTCTTGTTCTGCCCTCTGGTGCTTTGGAGAATAAATCAATCTTCTCTTCTTTGTGATAGCCCCTTAAGTATTGGAAGACTATCATTCCTCCCAATCCTTCTCTTTGATAGACTAGACATGTCTAGCTCCCTCAACCATTCATCATAATATTTAGCCTCCAGACCCATTATCATCTTTGTTGCTCTTCTCCACATACTCTGTACTACTGAACAATAATTTCTTCCCCAAAGAAGGCTATAGAAAACTTCCATAAACCAGAAGAAGTCTTTGGTGTATCTTGTATAGAAACTGATATCTAGAACTTCAGAAAAGGGATTTCCAGGTCCTACCTACTACCCGTAGCTCTTTTGGAAAGCAAAGTACATTATAGCCAAATTTTAAGAGCAGGATGTGTATCCCAAAATCCAGAGTTTATTTATGTCAGTTATCGTAGCCTTGAAGTTTAAAAGCACCATAAATTAAAGGGAAATCTTAATTGCTTTCTCTGGCTTCTTCCAACTAGGAATGAAATGCCACCCATGGAATGTTTCTCTTTTCCCATCCTTAACCACGGTCTTTGATTTCTACTATGTATCAGCATCTTAAGCACTGCCCGTATTACAACTTTGTGCATTCATGCTGAAAAATAAGCACCCAGCATTGATGTCTTGATGTGCTTGCCTATTAGCACTAACATTTGGTTAGAGACCCAAAGGTGTTTGTTTTTTTTCAGGAGGCAACTGGACTTTCTTGTGTTTCTTTTGAAGACATTTTGCTTCTCATCCTTGAAGCTTCTTCAGCTCTGACTAGATCAGTGTTTCTCAACCTTGACAATTTTAAGGCATGTGGACTTCAACTCCCAGAATTCCACAGCCAGCATTGCTGGCTGTGGAATTCTGGGAGTTGAAGTCCACATGCCTTAAAATTGTCAAGGTTGAGAAACACTGGACTAAATGGTGGGGAGTGGAAGGATTTACATTGCTTATAGACAGATGGTCATTTGCATTCCTTTAGAGCAGGGGTGTCAAACTGCCAGCCTGCAGGCAGAATGCATCACGGGGAAACTGCGCCCACCCCAGCTCCGGCAAGAGGAAAAAAGTCACAATACGTCATGATACATCACATGACGTGGCGAGTTTGACACACCTGCTCTAGAGAGTCATCGAAACCATTTTGGAGGTTTACCTGTGTCCTCAGGGTCACCTGAGAAGGGAAAATGTGTGTGACACCTTCAGCCAAGAGCAGAAAATTCTTCTGTAATGTCACAAGGAAAAAGAGACATATCAGTTATGTATGAGGAGACTTTGAATTTTGACATTATCTGACAGCCATTTGTCCAGATCTCGATTAAAAGACCTTCAAGGTTTATTATTCTACATTCTATGTTCTAAATCAGTGATGGCAAACCTTTTAGAGACCGAGTGCCCAAACTGCAACCCAAAACCCACGTATGCATCATTGGGTGCCGGGTGGGTGTGGCCCATTGGGTGGGCGTGGCCCATTGGCTGGGTGTGGCTGAGGTGGTAACTGCAGACTGGGTGGGACTAAAAAGTTCAATCAATCAATTCCAACTTTGCAAGATCTTTTTTTTTCCGTGAGAAGTTGAAATTGACTGATTGATTGAACCTTTATTTTTTTTGCACACGGTGGCAGAGGCCTAAAGCGAAAAGGTTTTATAAAACCCAACTGAAGGCCTAGGACTGGGGCGACGGCGCGCGTGCCCACAGAGAGGGCTCTGAGTACCCCCTCTGGCACCCGTACCATAGATTCGCCACCACTGTTCTAACTGATCCCAATAATTTTTTCACAATCAGCAGCATTTTCATACCACTGTTTAGTATATATTTTGAAATGATTTCAATAAAACTGTACCCCAATGCATAATCTCGGCCACTTTTCTCCTGCTGTTCTTTTGTCTCACATCTTTGACTGTCAGAGGTCCAAGAGGGATTGCATGAGTGACATTCTCCCAGGCACCTTCTGAATACAATGAGAAGTTACTAGTCTCATGGTTTGGTGAGCAGAAGAGTTCAGTACCTCTGCATTAGATCATTACCCAATGAAGTTGAAGGATTTCTGATGAAGTAGAATGAGGTTGGAAACAAAAAGACATTCAATGGTGCCATCATGCTAGACTTGAAGTATCTAAATTTCACTTGAGGAACCGGGTCCTTTGCAGCCATTAAGTTTTATTTGAGAATAATGTCTTAACTGTTATTACAGCAGTTTCTTTTCCAGGGAATGAAGTTTAAGCCTAACTCAATTTAAACTTATTTTAAGAAGTTGTACTTGCCAAAATGGTTAGATGTAAGAGAGCCTGTGCCAGGAAAAAATATACATTTCAAAACATGGCAAAGAAAGAGATGGTGGAAGTTTCATGTAGGTAAATATCTTTACCCCTTCAGTTAAGCAAACTGGAAGAAAGAGGTTTAAGCCATTCAGAGATTCCCACCTTGATGAATTCACTAATACATGATGGGTAGACCTTTGTTTATTTCCAATATTCATTTCTCTCCAAGGTTCTGTGTCTTTTTTTTTTTTAACCTTTCTGGCATTAAACTTTCTCAATAAAACTCCACATAATTTTTTTCCCCCTGGTTGTGTGCTGTCATAAGGGGTTTTGACACTATGGTCCCGCCATAATGAAATGAAAAACCCAGGCTATCACTCCACAGCTATTTTGTTGACACAATATAAAATCCTGCAAAGAAACCATATTATTGGGTTGATGTACCACACTTTACACACTCTAACCCAAACCCTTGCTTATTCTTTGTTGGTTTGGTTTTTTTGGCTCTTTCTGGAATTTGCTAAGCAAGATTTCAGAAGTGATTTTCCATCTGATTTTTCCTAGGATTGAGAAAGAGGGATGGGCCAAGGTCATCCAGTGGCTTGGAACTCCTGGTTCCCCTGTTTCTAGCTAACCCTAACCCTAACCAAATTGGCTTTCTCCTTTTCCATTTGGTTAAATGGACCAAGTCTAATGGGTTATAAAAGCCCCAAACTTCCAGTAGAATTAACCAGATTGATTTCTTTTCTATCAGATTGGACAAGAGGAGTAAAAAATACAGGGAAAAATATTTCATGACACACAAACAAGGACATAACAGGACAATGAGGCTGTAATGTAATTGCACAAATATGGTCCAAATTTGGGAGAAACATGTGTCTGAACAAGTTCCACTTGAATTAGTCATAGTGAGAATGATCTTGAAGAATATTAAAGCTCATTTGGTTCTCTCTGTTCTTCAGCTGCATGTGGAAAGTGCATTATTAATTGCCATGCACTTTACTTTTGCAGAAGGTTGCGTCGTTGCTAAATATACCTGGAATGGTTTTATTTCCTTGTGATCGTCATGTCTTATATTAGGCTTATTTGTTCCTTTAGATAATGCCTTCTTTGAATATTATACGGTGGAGGTACATGTTCCAATAATCCATCCTCAAATGAAAATACCTTCATAGCTGTTGAGTAAATTTGGATTCATAGACAGTGGGATTATAAAAGGAAGAGACATGGAAATGTTAAGTATATGTAGTGCTTCAACAGAAGGACAAAACTGCACAAATATAAGAGAGGTGAAAAGGATTGAAGACTCGGGTCTTTCTGACTCAGGTCTCATTCCTGACAATATTCTCATATCATAGTTCACGGAGAAAGATGTCCTCTTGGAAAATGATGTAGCAGGTTGGGACTGTTCCTAGGCTATGGCCAGATTTAGGACTGCTGCCTCTAACCCTTTTACCACAAAAGGAAGAGGTGATTTTTTCCATGCATATCCTCAGTTTTCCTGTCTTTATTTTACTAATACCAATAGCAGACTTATATACCGCTTATATATGTATATTACAACCCTCTCAGAGCGGTTTACAGCATATTGCTCTCAAAGATCTGGGTCCTCATTTTACTGACCTCAGAAGGATGGAAGGCTGAGTCAACCTTGAGCTCCATCAGGATCGAACTCCTGACTGTGGGCAGAGTTGGCCTGCAATGCTGCATTCTAACCACTGCACCACCAAAGCTACTTGCCTCCAGAGGTTTATATTCCAACACTGGAAGATTTTAAGAAGTGATTGGACAACCATTTGTCTGAAATGATATAGAGTTTCCTGCCTGAGCAGTGGGTTGGACTAGAAGACCTCCAAGGTCCCTTCCAACTATTCTATTCTATTCTATTCTATTCTATTCTATTCTATTCTATTCTATTCTATTCTATTCTATTCTATTCTATTTTCTCTTCCTTTTTTCTATTCTATTCTATTCTATTCTATTCTATTCTATTCTATTCTATTCTATTCTATTCTATTCTATTCTATTCTATTCTATTCTATTCTATTCTATTCCTTTTTTCTTTTCTATTCTATTCTTTTTTCTATTCTATTCTATTCTATTCTATTCTATTCTATTCTATTCTATTCTATTCTATTCTATTCTATTCTATTCCTTTTTTCTATTCTATTCTATTCTATTCTATTCTATTCTATTCTATTCTATTCTATTCTATTCTATTCTATTCATAATAGGAAAGATATTAGTACATCAATCTCTTTTTCTAATGGACTCATTCATTCTTCCTCAGTTCTCTCATTCTGTTTTGTATCAAGCTCTATACTTGATGATTTTTATGGACAAATCCAGTCTGACCTGCAGCTCTTTTTTGTTTGTCGTAGCTTCTCATCTAAGTACTGTACAGTCCAGGTCCCATCCCATAGCTTTTCATCAGCAGAATAACAAGTCAAGAAGATGAGATGTGGGTTGATGTTTTGTGTTTTGAAATATGTGGGGATTTTTGGTGTTACAAATGAGTACGTCAGCTTACTATAAACCTTCTGAGATGTAGCATCCACATGAACATTGTTCTGGGAGGGATATTCTAGATCTGTAAATGAAAAGAGAGAAAGTCAGTTTGGTGTAATGGTTAAGGCCAGTGGTGGGATTCAAATATGTGAACAACTGGTTCTTTGTGTGGATGCAGCTTCCAGAAGTCCATTCTGGGCCTGGGCAACAAAAAATTAGCTACAAGTTCTGCTGAACTGGTGCAAACCGGCTGAATCCCACTACTGGTTAAGGCACCAGCTCAGGAACCAGGAGTCTGTGAGTTCTAGTCCCGTCTTAGGCACAAAGCCAACTGGAACACCTTGCAATAGTCCTTCTTCTAGGAAGAATTGGAGGCAAGAGCAAACCACTTCAAAAATCTTGCCAAGAAAACTGCAGTTATCAGGAATCAATGTTGGCTCGAAGGCTGAAAAAGAAATAAAAATGAACTGGCAACATTTTTGAGCTGACTGTAAGGATTTTCCTTCCAGAAAGCAGAAGATGCCTCACAAGGCATGCAGACATGCAAGCAAGATAGTAGAGTTAACTCCGTCTGAACTCCCAGGCCCAATTTAGTTCCAGAGACTAGATTTTACTCAGTTTCTCAAAGGAAGGAAGCTTCCAGATTCCATTTCTTGGCATTGTTCCTGGACCACAGTGCTGGAAAACAACAGTCTCTGATCTGTCTATTGTTGAAGTCATTAGTCTGAGCTGAGCATATGGGCACAAGGGATTTATGAGGACAAGTAAACGTACGCAAAGGGCAACTTCTCTGCAGAACTGATGGTATAATAAGCTTTTAATATAATAAGCCATATGGATGAAATGTAGCCAGTCTGTAGTATATTCTGGGATATTGTCTAAGCACTGTATCCCTTTCTGGTCTAGAATTCGGTGTGGAGATTATCAGCACTGGCTGAGAGTTGGCAATGCTCGCAACTCACTATTTTAGTGTGTGATTTAAAAGTTTTCTACAGCAGAAGCGAAACCATGCAAGCACACAAATACAATCTGCAGACAGATGCTTCCAAAAGAAGCTTCATCCAAATTTAGCTCTGATTTATACAGTCTACGTTCCAGAAGAGATATGGTGTAAAGAAGCCCTTCATTGTTTTGTATTTTTCTCATTTCTGGGTTTCTTTAGGAAAATGTGCAGCTCCAGTTTGCTGCAAGCTTTGGCCTTAATTTTCTACTTCTATGATTACACTAGAATACACGTTCATGTGTATTGGCCAAAGAGTGGAAGTCAGGGGCGGACTGTCTCAAGCCATGAGTGGGAAAAGGAAGATAGATGGACGTTCCAGGGTCACTCAAAAGCTCTGCTTTTCAAAATGGTTTGGAGTGTCCACCGTATTTTTCTCCAGAAGGCCTTAATTTTTCTATATTGGAAGAAGCCAGAAATACCACCTATTGATGAATGGACTTTGAAAGTAATAAATTTGGCAGAAATGGCGAAAATATTGGCATATTTGAAGGATCGCTCAAATGAACAATATATGACAGACTGGAAACAGTGGATAGAATATATACAAGAGAAACACCAATCAAATAAAATGTATCTGGCGTATAGTTGAGGCTTGACGTGAGGAGTGAAGAATGTTTACCAAATTTGACGTATACAAAGACTAATACTTACTGTTGTATTTTATGATTTATGATGACTGCTTCTTAATATGCTATTATGGTTAATGTTGATTGCTTTAATAAAAGTTAAAAAATTAAAAAAGCTCTGCTTTTAAAAACCAACACAACTAATTGTTTCCTGAACTATTTGTTCTCATCCTATGGGTGCAAGAAGAGGTTAGCAAGAAGTATGACCTGAATAAAACAGAAACAACACACACACATCCCTCAAAAAAAGAGAGCATGCAGTGTATGTAATTCAGGCTTACAACAAATTTAGTGCTGTACAGGTAGTCCTTGACTAATGATCGCAATGGAGCCTCTTGCCACAGTTGTAAAATGGGTCAGTCATGTGACTAACCTAATTTTACGACCTTCTTTGCAGTGGTTGTTAAGCAAATCACCATGGTTGTTAAGTGAAACCACAGTAATTAAGCAAGTGCCGCAGTCATTAAGAAAAGGAACAGTTCACTAGAGCAGCAGTTCTCAACCTTTTTCAGGCCGAGACCCCACCTGTGCCGCCCATGCGCGGCGCGACCCCGACCAAAAAAAAATGGCCGACCCCCAAAAAATGGCAGGCCCGCACCATGCATGCGTTGTGCATTGCGCATGCGTGGCGCATCGCACATGCGTGGTGCGATGGCCCGCATCGCAATACAAAAAAAATGGCCGACCAAAAATAAAATTTAAAAAATGGCCGACCCAAAAAAAATGGCGGGCCCGCACCGCGCATGCGTGGCGCATCGCGCATGCACGGCACGACAGCCCGCATCGCAATAGGGGGGAAAAATGGCCGACCCAAAAAAAATGGCCGACCAAAAAAAAATGGCGGGCCCGCACCACACATGCGCAGCGCATCGCGCATGCGCAGCGCAACGGCCCGCATCGCAATAGGGGGAAAAGTGGCCGACCAAAATTTTTTTTAAAAAAAATGGCCGACCAAAAAAAAATGGCGGACTGCGGTGCTTGGCGACCCCCGTGAAATGGTCATTCGACCCCAAATGGGGTCGTGACCCACAGGTTGAGAACCGCTGCACTAGAGGCACAGTTTTGCCAAAAACCAGAAGTAAATGCTCGGTTTTTAAATGAAAGCAAAAGCGTTTTACAATAGCTTTGTCAACACTTAAAACGCAATTACAGTACGTGATTGCAGGAAGCTGCAGACAGCTGTAAATGTGGTTGTGTTGCTGAGTGTCCAGAGTCGGAATTTCAAATCTGGGTTGTAGGTAGATCCAAGACAGGTCTGTTATAGCTTAGATTGGCTACTAAGCACCCCGTCGTAAATCAAGAACTAACTGTACATGTATGTATTTGGTGTGACATTGAAGAAACAAAACATCCTGACAGTTATATAGTTATACCTACAACATCATTTCTGTATTTTTTTTTCTTCATTGTGAAAGTTTAATTGTCAAAGAGGAATTAGATGAATTGGAGGAATTGCAGGCAAATATATGTAGTCCAGTTTTGAAATCAATTTTAATTTTGGAGGCAGGAAAGAAGTGAGGAAAGAATTCAGAGTAAGACAGCAGAGCAGAAGAAAATTATGATGCAGGAATATTGCTAGAAATGTTCAGAACTACTGGAAGAATGTAGTTCTCTTCTTAAAATCTTGCCTGAACAAGCAACCTAAATTGGAATAATTTCTCCTTGTGGTTCCTTTTAATGACAGATTATTAACCTACTCAACTCACTGTCGAAGAGGTGATGATTTCCACTAATTCACACTTTTTAAAAAGGATTAAGGAAAGTCAAGGATGATTTGGCTTCGCAGAAGATTGATGGCAGAGAGAAAATGCCACATGTTTTATTGTGTACTTTAATGGCTTAGAGTTTTATTTTGTCATTTGTATTATAGACAGCATGGCAAAAACCCTTATTCTGGAGTGAGGCATTTAAAAAAGAAGAGCCAGTGCTACATCTTAGAGACATATTTTTAGAAGTTGTTCTTGCTGATCATTGTCTACACCAGGGGTAGGTAACCTTGGCTCTTTTATGACTAATGGACTTCAACTCCCAGAATTCCTGAGCCAGCCATGCTGAGGGGAAAGGGAGAGGTTTCCAAACTGAGTCAGGCTGGCTCAGGAATTCTGGGAGTTGAAGTCCACCAGTCATGAAGGGGCCATAGTTCCCCCATGCTGGCTGAGGAATTCTGGGAGTTGAAGTCCACCAGTCATAAAAGAGCCAAGGTTGCCTACCCCTGGCATAGACAGAAAGCCATCCAAATGGATGTTCATTGATTATTAGTCCTGTTTACAGGTAATCCTTGACTTATGATGACAATTGGGACCAGAATTTAGTTGCTAAGCTAGGTGGTTGTTAAATGAGTCATGCTCAATTTTACAACCTTTATGCCTTGGTTGTTAAGTGGATCACTGAAGTTGTTAAGTGAATCATGCAATCATTAAGTGAATCTGGTTTCCATCATTGACGTTGTTGGAGTGAGCTGGGTTAGCTGCAAATGGTGATGCTGTGATCCCTGGATGCTGCAACCATTGTGGTGCTGAATTTCTGGGGATTGTTGTCTCTTCTTCCACCCCCAGCAGGAACATATCTTGAGGCCTGTTGTTGTTGTGATGGGTGTTCTATTGGGAAAAAAATGGCAGGTGTTTAAAAATCTCCCCTCTATCCCTCAATAGGAAAGTCATTATGTACATTTACTGGACCAATTAAAGGAGATCTATGACAAATATGCCAGGCTTAG
>JARGCV010000405.1:470000-487500 GCA_034064705.1 Bothrops alternatus | reverse complement strand
CCAGTTGTTAGGAGTTCCTTCTAAGGAGACTTGAGTTTCCTGGTATTTGCCACTTAGAATTTCAGGCTTTGAAATGGGCAGAAGAATCCCACGAGAGCCTGAACGGGTGACACATTATTTAAATAAAACTGTATAAAAATAAAAACCCATTTATTTACGAGGCTGAGACCCATAAAGTAGCAGTCCCAGATATTCTGCTGTATTTTTTAAAAAATAAAATATCATTAAAGAAGAAAAAAAGCATCAACAGTGTGAATGACACGCTGACATTTTGCATGCGTGTAAGATGCCACAATCTCTCAGAGGAAGAATATTAAGGCAGAGAATAGATTCATTCATTCCTCTAAAGCAGAGATTTGTGCATTATTAACAGTTGTTTTAGTATCTGATTTTGTGTCGTTTTCCCTCCCTTTCTGCACAACTTCTTAGATTGCAATTTCAAATAATTCTAAATGATATATACATTTTCCCTTCTTATTACGTTGTTACAAATCTTAATACATTATGTTGTTTCAATACATTGATGTTGGTATAATACATTTAAAAGTTATTAACCTTCCATTATTTAGACAGAATACCGAGAACAGAAAAGAGGAAAAAAATATTCTATCAATGTTAATTACAATTTAAGGTCTCAGCATTACAGGTATAATATTATTTGGCCTTTTTCATCCAAAGTTGAATATAACATTGGGAAAAAAATCACTACAAATCAAAGGAAGTGTTTTATACTAAAGGTTTTGATCTTAATATGTGTACAAATTGAGCAAATTGAACCAGATCTTTTTAAAAAAAAAATGAGATAGGGTGGCTTAATATTATTGCTTAATTCTTTATCATCTGCTCCATTAGAGCAACCTTGCAAATGACTTAACGATCTCTCTCCTCTTCAGCAAAAGTAAAGCCATTTATTTTATTTTATTTTATTTTTATTTTTTTTAAATTATTTTTTATTAAGTTTTATAAACTTTTAACAAATTTTAACACAAAAATATAATAACTCAACTGATAACAAACAAATAACATAATTAACAAACAATACAAATAGCTGCTCGGAACCCCCCACCACCACCACATCCTCCTACTTCCTAACCCCCTCTTCTATCCTTCTACCTACATACTTTCGCCTTTCTATACCTCTTCCCTCAATCCTCCTCTACTCCTTCTCCACCCTCTAACCCTCTATACATACCAGTACCTCTCCTTCCACCTTCCTCACCCTCCAATGCGGTGACTAGAGTTCTCCCGAGCACCCTGAAAAAATTATATAGTCCCTAAATACCCAGAAGTTGATTGATTAAATGGAATTTATAACTAAATGAGAGAATTAAGGTTAATCTAAGATTATGGGCTGATTTAAAGATTGAGATTATAAGTAAGTTCTAAGATAGGATGTTTAAATGATGTATCAAGATATATTATTATAAATTAAATTTATTAGATATGACTTAGATTGACGGTTTAGATGTAAATGATAATTATTATTCTTAACAAGATGTTATATATATATATATATTTTAGAATTAAGGGATTTATTGATATTGTTATTTTTAATATTATCTGTTTAATTTCAATAAGATGAGTTTTTTCTTTTGTGTTTTGTTTAAGGGATCGATTTGATTCAGAGAATGTATATATTATATAGTTTAAAATTCTTGTTAAGACTATATAATAATTTTGTTGGACGTAGTGGGGTTCTCTTTTGTTATACCCTGTAATCATTCTGGGAAGTCGAGGGTTTGGGAGGGATTATAATTTTAGAGATGATGTTTTCGGGGAGGGAGATAATAAGTATTAGAATATGCCATTTATTTTATTTTGATCAACCTTTATCACAGCGGTTCTCAACCTATTTCAGGTTGCGACCCCGACCTGCGCTGCGTATGCACGGCGTGACGGTCCGCATCACGCATGCGTGACGTGTGCACGACAGTCTGCATAGCGCATGCGTGGCGTGCCCGCGATGGCCCGCATCGTGCATGTGCGGCGCGACGGCCCGCATCGCGCATGCATGGTGCAACGGCCCGCGTTGCGCATGCGCAGCGCGCATGAGACGGCCCACGTCGCGCATGCGCGGTGTGTGCGCGACGGTCTACATCACGCATGCGCGGCACGTGCGCGACGGCCCGCATCACGCATGTGCAGTGCTACCCCTTGCATGTGCGGTGCTGCCCCCTGCGCTGGCCGAGGGGAAAAGGGGGGAAAATGGCAGACTGCGGTGTTTGGCGACCCCCGTGAAATGGTCGTTCGACCCCAAATGGGGTCGCGACCCATAGGTTGAGAACCGCTGCTTTATCACATTCCGCTCTTCCTTCCCTTCTAGGAATTCTTCTAGCCAGGCAGCCTGTAGGTACCGACAATAGCTTCTTGTTATTTTGTCATCACAGAACAAAAACTCCAATTTAAGGTCTGCCCACTTAGGGATAAATGGACACTACCATGAACGCAATTGGACTGGCTGAGCAAACATGCTCAAGAACGCTTATGTGGAGTCAAATTGTCTCTTTGGAAAGCACTTTGTATTTTTTGCTGTTGTGGAAGTTGAACAGAATCTCCCCCCCCCCTTCTTTTTAAAGAACTGTTAACAGACGCAAGATAAGGAAAACATTAAGGCATAAACAGAGCAGTAATCTTCAAGAAAGTAAGGGAGGAGAAATCCTCAGTGTATTATCTGACAAGTGTTAATAACACCTATGCTCTGGCCTTTCTGCAATGAGACAGGTAACATAGGAGGCAATGGCAGAGAATAAGGACTAGAAGGAATGAAAACTTGTAAAGACAATTCACAGAGAAGCATTTAATCATTTCTGGAATGTCTTGCAATTTGACTTGACAATGCAAACTATTTGGACAACTGGAGCAGAGTCAGAATATGGAGACAAAAGCTGAGTAGACAGATACCGCTGGAATTTTAGAAAGTGCAAACCCATGTTACAGATGGGAAAACTGGCACTAAATTAATACTTGAGCCCACTCTGACTTAAGATTAATAACAAACTGATAACTATTATTCCTTAATAGTTTTAGATTCTCTCTGTACAGCACACTCAAAATGAGAAAAAAAATAAGACAAGAATCATATATTTTACTTGCCTACCCAGCCAAAAATAACCCAGTGCAGGATGTAGTATCAAGAAGACACCTGTACTCAATCTAGAGTGTGATTTTTGTCATTTCTTCCAGCCCTACAGTAAATATTATATGTATTTGCTATTAATATAACATAGCAGTAGGGTGTGGCAGTTTCCTCAAAACACAACTTAATCTTCATGCCAAATTTTGCTAGCTGAACAGTGCATCTCTTCCCAAAAGTTGGAGGGAGGAGCAAGATTTGAACCAAATTTTCTGCATTTTGGGAGGGGTTTTTTTGAACTTCACTTGGAGGCAATTATATCAAGCTATATCAAATTGATATTGATATCTACTATAGTTAGATATAGACAGACAGATGATAGATTGAAATTATAGAGATAGATGGTAGATTGATCAAAATTATAGATAATAAATGATGGTAATAGGTAGATAGATAGATAGACAAATACCGGTAGATAGATAGATAGATAGATAGATAGATAGATAGATAGATAGATAGATAGATAGATAGATAGATAGATAGATATTTCATTGCTCTACTATAACACTGTAACACATCAAGCTATATTATTAACATATAGATATTTTCATATCTATTTAATATCTGTAAATGTGCCCACCAAGATAACTTAGTTCCTAAGTTTTCCAATTCTTGTTTGGGTTTTAATTTTCCATGAGTATCTAAAATATCTTTATATGCATTCCTAAAAGAAGAAAGAGGATTGGAAAGTGCAAGAGGATACCAGTATGGCTTACGAATGAGGTAAAGGAGGTTATTGGAAAGAAGAAAAACTCATTTAAGAAATGGAAGGCACTTCCTACCGAGGAGAACAGGAGGGATCACAAACTCTGGCAGACCAAATGCAAGGCGATAGTCATGAAAGCCAAGAGAGACTTTGAGGAGCATATAGCCAAGAATATTAAAAATAATAACAAAACCTTTTTTAAGTACATCAGAAGCAGGAACCCAACCAGAAAATCAGTTGGGCCACTTGATGACAATGGTCAGAAGGGGATAATCAGAGAAGACAAGGAGATTGCTGAGAGGCTAAATGACTTCTTTGCCTCCGTTTTCACCGAGGAGGATAGAGAACATTTGCCTGCCACTGAATTAGTTTTCCCAGGGAGGGAAATAGAAGAATTAAACCTGATAGAGATAAACAAGGAAGATGTTCTTGCATGCCTTTCTAAACTAAACGTCAACAAATCGCCGGGTCCAGATGGCATCCACCCTAGAATTCTCAAGGAACTCAAGTGTGAAATTGCTGAACTTCTAGCTAAAATATATAATCTTTCTCTAAGATCAGGCACTGTACCGGAGGATTGGAGGGAAGCAAATATAACCCCGATCTTCAAGAAAGGATCCAGAGGTGATCCAGGAAACTATAGACCAGTCAGTCTAACCTCAGTTCCAGGCAAACTGATGGAAACCATTATTAAAGATAAAATTACAGGGCACATAGAAAAACAGGCATCGCTGAAAGAAAATCAACATGGTTTCTGCAAAGGCAAATCATGTCTTACTAACTTGTTAGAATTCTTTGAGGGTGTAAATAAATACATAGATAAAGGGGCCCCAGTTGATATTGTATATCTTGACTTTCAAAAGGCTTTTGACAAAGTTCCTCACCAAAGGCTCCTAAAAAAGCTCTCCAGCCACGGAATTAGAGGACAGGTCTTGTCCTGGATTGGTAACTGGCTAAATTGTAGGAAGCAAAGGGTGGCAATAAATGGACAATTCTCCGGATGGAAAGAAGTGAGAAGTGGTGTACCCCAGGGTTCAGTTTTGGGACCTTTACTTTCTAATTTATTCATCAATGATCTGGATGTAGAAGTTAATAGTGAGGTAGCCAAGTTTGCTGATGACACTAAATTGTTCCGGGTTGTGAAAAGTGAAATTGATTGTCGGGAGCTCCAGAAGGACCTCTCGAAATTGTGTGAGTGGGCAACAAAGTGTCAAATGCATTTTAACCTAAACAAGTGCAAAGTTATGCACATCGGGGCAAAGAACCCCAATTATACTTACCAACTGATGGGGACTAAACTTTCTGAGACAACCCAAGAAAGGGATCTTGGGGTTTTGGTGGACAGCTCGATGAAGATGTCAACCCAATGCGCAGCAGCAGTAAAAAAAAGCAAACTCCATGCTTGGCATGATTAGGAAGGGAATCGAAAATAAGTGTTGTATTGCCTCTGTACAAATCGATGGTGAGACCACACTTGGAGTACTGTGTACAGTTCTGGTCACCGCACCTCAAGAAGGATATAATGGAACTGGAAAAGGTGCAAAAAAGGGCAACAAGAATGATCAAGGAAATGGAGCGCCTCCCTTATGAAACCAGATTGCAACGCCTTGGTCTCTTCAGCCTTGAAAGACGGCGTTTAAGGGGTGACTTGATCGAAGTGTATAAAATCATGCATGGGATAGAAAAGGTGGATAGAGAAAAATTCTTTTCTCTATCACACAATACCAGGACAAGGGGGCACTCCCTAAAGCTCATAGCTAAGAAAGTGAGGACAAATAAAGGGAAATATTTCTTCACCCAGAGGGTCGTTGATTTATGGAATTCACTTCCAGAAGGGGTCGGGACAGCTGTCAGCCTTAACAGCTTCAAGGCAAGGCTAGATAGATTCATGGATGCCAAGTGTATCGGTGGTTATTAAAACGGATGTCCATGTGCTGCCTCTATGTTGGTTGAGGCAGGCAGGATTCCCTTGAGTACCATTTGTTGGGGGTCAAGGGAAAGGGAGGGTTTTGCCTTCTCTTTCTGCTCAAGATCCCCATGTACAATTGGTGGGCCACTGGGTGACACAGAATGCTGGACTCGATGGGCTTTGGCCTGATTCAGCATGGCTCTTCTTATGTTCTTATGTTCTTATATGTCCATATTTTCTCAAAGTCCACTAGATCCGGATGTATAAATGCCTCCATCGTTGACAACCACCCTGGGATTTTAATATATATTTTAGCTTTAATTTTTTTCCCATACTGTTAATAAAGCATTTCTTACAACATGATTTTGGAAATATTTATAGATTCTATTTTTCCCATACCATAAAAAAGCATGCCACCCCAATTTTAAATCATATCCTTCTAAGTACAATAACCTTTTGTTTCTAAGTGTTATCCACTCTTTCACCCAAGTTAAATATTTGCAGGAGCATTAACAAAAGGTAGAAGGCAGAAAAAGAGAAAAAAAGCTGTGTGAAATGTTCCTAATCACTATGGGTCAAAGGAAGAAATGTCATGGAGCCCATTGTGTTAGCCCATTGAAGTTAGACCAGACTAGGAAACCAAAGCTATGAATGCTCCTACTTCTTTTATTGTAAGGTTACTGTCAAGTTTTTTTTTTTGCTGGTTTGACAATTATTGCTTCTCAGCTTGCCAACAGACTTGGGGGGAAGGGAAAGGGATTGGAATGATGAAGAAAGCAGACTGTGAGACCCAAGGACAATTCACCAGGTGTCTGGCCAGACCCACAGACACTTTCTCATAACAATATCTTTCCACCTAATTGGGCAATGTGACCTGACCAAGAAGGAGGAGAGGAAATTCTATACTTTTACTATATGTGATTGGGTGGTGGTTTTGCTTCCATGTGTGCCAAAATGATGTACTCAGTAAAATTTTACATTAAGAGTTCGGAAAGACTCGAAGATGTTTACGTGGTTGGGTTCATCAGTTGGAGCCCTGACAGTTACAGTAATAGAATTTTGCAAGTCCAAATGCACTTCCCTTCTTTTGCCCTTTATCTTCATGAAAATAGGGGATGGTCCTGCTTGAGATGTTTATTCAGGTTACATTTTTGTCCCAGATAAAGATTTCTTTTATCCATTTGTGGTTGTTGGTTGTGACTCTTCCTCTTGATCCTCAAGGTTGTGCCTACTGCCCTAGGCAGTTTGGACATTTCAATCATTCTTAGTCTGCCAAGCAGTGAATTCCTCAATGTCTACTTTAGAGGGATGAGGTCAGGATACTGTTGGCTCAGTGGTCTGATGGATTCTCTTGAAATTTACAGAACTGAAGAGTGGGGAAAAATAAAATGAAAAGCTTTTCCATAGGATGGGTCTTTTTACTGGCCAACATTTCTGAATCCAATTTTACCTGGTCTCTTTTGATTATCTCCATCGATATTCAAACATTAGAATGCTGTTAGCGTGGGTATTTTATAGGTCTGTGAGAGGACTATCAACCATTAATTCCTTGTCCTTTCTGGCCAGTGACAAGGAACAGTTGGCTGGTCAATGCTCACTTGCTAGCTGACAATTGATGAAGATCTACTCTTCCTTTCTTGTTTCTAAAGAACAGCACACATCACTATTATTTCCACTTGTTTCTGTTTTTACTGTGGCAGGAAGCTTAGCCATCCTCCACATCTTAATGGCTGCATGCTCTCAATCTGGGATTTGGGATTCTTTGCCTAATCATGTCAGCAGATATGTAGCAGCATCATGGGCTGAAGGACAGAAGGGTGTTCCAGCATGAAGTCACTCTGTTAGGGGAAACGACATAGGCCAGACTAGTGAAGTCTTTATCTATAGGTTTCCAGGAGAATGCAGTCAGGCTGAGGAGTTTCTTGTAAAACAGGCAATCAACAATAAAGTAACAACTCTAGCCGATTCACAGAATTGCTCTGGTTTCTTGTGCTGGAAAACAGTACAACCGCGAGTTCTGATGAGTTGGGAATTGAGGCATGCCAACAATCTTCTCTAAAGAGCTCAGAGATTTTTTAAGGAAGCCTCTCTGAGTTATGTCCTGTCACTACCTCAAAATGGCATTTCTATTTTCCATGGATACAATTACCCAGGTTACTATGCACATTACACTCTTCACAAGGAGGTACATAATAACTAGTAGATAGGTATATAGGATGTGCCCAAGAGAAACTTTAAGCCATATTAACTTGACTTTAAATGGTAAACATTCACAATGATTTTAAAATCCAAATGAACATGTAAAGATATCCCATAGTTGGAGAGTCTAATTTCATTAAAGCTGAAAAAACAGAGTACTATTCAATATGGAATAAGTGGTACAATTGGTTGGAGACTAGAAATAATAGAGGAGAATAAATGTGGAAAAGTCAAAAGTGGAAAATGTGTGTATAATAATGTATAGTAATAATAATATGTATTATTCTTAGTACGAAGTGTAGTATGAAGGAAGAAAAATGCAAATAAGAAACAACAGGGCGGCAAGGACTAATATATCTAAAGAAGAATAAGGGGGGGGATGTAAATAATAGAAGATTACCGTTACGAAATTGCTGTTAAAAAAAGGAGTATACACTGCATGTGTATGTGTGTTATGTTTTCTTTTCTTTTGTTGGTTTAAAAAATAAAAAAAATATTAAAAAAAGAAAGAAAAATTATATCTGCTAAGTACCTCAATCTTACACAAATTTATGGAAAGTCAAACATTCTTTTAAAAAAAAAGAGATGATCTTAACATTTGCATATTAAACAGAACAAGATAGAAATTTTTTAATACAGGTGGTCATGTTAAAGATTTTAGCATGTTTTTCTCTCTAACCACATTTCCCTAATCAGTATTCTACCTGTGTCTGAAAGTTTAATTTAATTCCAGCTTGTCAAAAACAAAACAAAAAAAGCATCTGACTTTCAGTTCTTCAACTGTGATGTTTGGGCAATTTGATGAGGCCAGCATTCAATTTCTTACACTTTATTAGACTCAATATAATGTACTTATATTCGCTATAAAATACTTGTTGGGGTAAAAAAAAACAAATGTCTTTTGATTCTATAATTAATGTCAGACAAGAAGAAGGAATTTAGAATATCCAGCCGTGACTTACGAAATAAAGACAGTGATGGGGATCTATATTTCTAAGTGAATCTGAGCCAATCTGAGCATCTTCTAAAGATATGACCCATCAGCACCTAGAATTTCCCAGCCAGCTAAGATCTTGCTGAGGATTCTGGGAATTTAATGCCAAATCTCTAGAAGATCCTTCACTCTGAGGGGGGAAAAATAACATCCAATTAATTTTTCTTGCTATTCATTTTCCCTTTCCCAGAACATTTACTTTTAAATTACCGGTATGTTGCAGAATGGGATGTGGGCTAAACAAGAAAGATGGCAATAAATATGTTGTTGTTTTTTTTAATGTTATCTACTTATAAGCAGCTGAGCACACTTCCAAATAACTAGCCATTCACTATTATAGGAAGTTGATATGCTGATCCTCATAAAAAAATTTTTGGGGGGGGAGATGCCCACTTTTTCAGATGCGAACAGACCTGAAATACTTTTCCCATTAAGTTGTGCACATGAATGCAGTTTCCAAGCACGTAGTTTGCTTAGACATGCCCAGTTAGGGAAGCTTACCAAAGACAAATTATTACTATTATTATTATTATTATTATTTATCAAATTTGTATGCTACCCCTCTCCCGAGACTCGGGGCGGCTCACAACAACAATATGGGTACACATAAAAATTTCCAATAACAATAGCAACATACAAACCAAGGATCCATACATACAACATTCAAACACACAATCAAGGATGGAAGTAGATTCCTCGGCCCGGGGGTAGAACTCCAGATATAACTGAACTTTCTTAAATTAATTGTAAATCTGCCTTGACCCAGGAATTGGACAATGACTCTGAATGTGAAGAAACTGCTCCAGCAGGACCTGTCATCGCCAGGAGACATAAAGCCAAGAGTCACCAAAGGCTGATTAAACACAAAGACCACCTGAGCAGCTGGAGACGTCAGATGAGGATGTAACCAGGCTCCTACTGTTAGAGTAGAGAGGAAAGCAAACCAGAGTCTTCTTGCCAAGAAACGGAGAAAATCTCTTCATTAGAGACAGTTGGCTGCTGCCTGATTTAAGAGGCAGTACTGACTAATGAGCCTTGTTGGAAGCTGTCCGATCTTTGGCTTTTGCATGACATTTGTGTAGATTCTACTTGTGAAATTCTGCCCTTTGGATTGGCTGATATCCCTGAACTGAATCTTGGAACTGTGACTGGATTTGGACTATTCTTCTGCATGCTCCTGTTGAAGAAAACCTATCCAGGTAAGTTTCTTCCAGATTCTGTGTTTTGCATTCCTTACCTGTTGTTATTTCCTTGATCTTGAGTAAACTACTAATTACTATAGCAAGTGTGCTTTACATTTGAAATCAGAAGCAGTGCAGAATCATTGTTAAGTCCCGTAGCGATAACCAAGAAAGTTACATTTTCACAGTCTTGTTATTCAGGTTTCTTACAAGGAAAAAGATGCTGGATTACAGAATTTTGATAAATGGATATGTGTGAACTTTAGATGCTCATTTATCAGAAAGTGTGCTAAGACAGATCTTGATTGATTGATTTATTGATTGATTACATTTATATTTTATGTTATACATTATTATGGTTGGTTGCATAGTCAGCCAGATGTTTAGATTGGGTTTGGCATTTTTATCCACCTATCAAGTCCTTCTAAAGAACTTGGGATAGGCAGATGTTGATATATGACAGTGCTAAAGATATTGTCACAGAATGTAAGCTGTTCTGAGTAAAGCTGCCTTATGCAATTGACTGATGGTGATCTTGTCAATGCCAAGAGCAGTCAAGTGACGTTCCAGTTGTTTTAGAATTGCACCCAAGGTGTTTATTATTATATTATTGTTCATTGCACAGTCAGACAAATACTTAGATAGCTTTGACATTTTTATTGATCTACAGAGATCTTCCCAAGCATCTGAGAAAGGCAGATGTTGTTTGATGTTGTTTAAAGCTATTATCATATGATGTAAGCTGTTCCACGCAAAGCTACCTTTTGCAATTGACTGGTAGCAATTTTGTCAGTGTTGATGGTATTCAGGAGATGCTCCAGTTGTTTCGTGATTCCCCCAAGGTGCTTCCTTCTATTGGCATTAACTTTGCTTTCTTTTGCTACATTCATTCTATTTCTATTAATATTGTGTTTGGTGACAGAATCAGCCAGATGCTTAAACTAGATTTGGTATTTTTATCCATCTACTGTGTCCTTCCCAAGGATCTGGGATGATGATGGATTTATAGATTAAATTTATATTCTGCCCATATCAAAGTCTGAGGTGACTCTGGGCTGCTTTATGTAACTTAAAAAAGTAAAGATATTGCTTTCAATTATTTCTCCATAACAATAACCTTGTGAGTAGATTGGGTTCCATCTAGACATCTGTAATATTTTGCAAACATTCCTTCTTGGTCCTGGACTGACAAAATTCCATTATATCTGCTCACTTTTAATTCTCCTGTTATGCAATTGTAATTCTGACGTGAGAAATTCCTTGTTCTTTCCTGTTGAACAGGCCCCTGATGGGATGATGCAAACCATCTACACACAGTGTGCAATAATCCTCGTCCCGAAACTTTTACTTTCCTGTGTCTCCCTCATGTCTAACAACTCATAACTACATAAATGGAAGACATCATCTTTCTGCTTATGAAACTTCTCCCTAAATCTCTTCTCCTCTGAAAGCAAAGTTTCATTCATTCATTCATTCATTCATTCATTCATTCATTCATTCATTCATTCAAGTTCATGAAATTGAAAGAGAACTGAGAGAAAGGCAAAGGCAGGTGATCTTCTCTCCTTTAGCATTACTTTTAGGATAAGCATCCATTTGCAGATTGTCTTCTGCAGTCCAGGGTGCCTGTTTACTTACCGGTATGTTAGCCGTGGCAGCCTTCTCCATTAAGAATCAATCCCCTTGGCTTCAAGTGGTTGAGCCTGTTTAATCTACCTTTCAATGAACCTTGCCAGCCTCCAAAAAGCAGAACATTTAAATATTTATGGAGGTGGGGGAAAAAAATAAGTATTAAAATCTACCCTAGCTCCACGTCTTGGTGGGAAAAGAGCACACGTAAAAGAGCAAGCCACATTTCCAGGGGGAAGCAAAGTGATCCAAAGCTCATGCATATTACACAGAGGGTCAAGTCTATTTAAAAAAAAGACCGCTTGACTTTGGCTCTATCTCTTTAAGTGACAGCACAGAAGGGTACAATTTAATAAATAGTATGTGGAGTTATCTGGAGCTATGGCCTTCTGATGCTGGTAAATCCACCCAAAAACTGTCCAAAGAAAGTCCCTCTTGGCATCTCCCAGTACAAGGTTCAGATTCTGTTGCCAATCTCTAGCTACAATTTGATAGAGTGACAGCTTCTCTTTAGAGCTGCTTTCTGGGTTGATGCTGCCTTTGTAAACCATGGCTCGGGTGGAAAAAAAAAGATATCCCTGTTAGGATTCCATGACCAACACCTTTTCAGGGAGAAAAATAGGGCTTGTTTTTTAAAAATATTTTATTAGATTTTATAAGGATAAGGAAGGGATAGGGTCGGTATGGGTATTGGGTAGGGTTGAGGAATAGAGTTAGGGTAGGTACAATAGTGGGGTTATCCCCAACAATCATTCAACGCTTTAGCAAGCAGACTATCGTCCAGGTACAAATATTAAGTAACAGTAATTAATATAATACTAAACAATTATAATCACCAAAAGTAACAATAATCATGAGATTAATAGTTAATCAGTAAGTATCATTCAGCCTATTAAATTTCACATTCCTTTCTCGCTAGATGGTATTGTTAACCACTGATAACATTTTCCCATGTTTTAAAATAAACTGAATCTTCCTTCTCTTTAATCTCTAACGTTAGTCTATCCATTTCTGCGCATTCTAGAATTTTCGTGATTATAATCTGGCCAGATGGTAAATTTTCATTTTTCCAAAACTGGGCAAATGCTATTCTCGCGGCTATCAATACATGTAATATTAAGTATTCATTTTCTTTTCCATAATTAAGTCCAAATATTCCTAGCAAGAACAATTCTGGTTTAAATTCTATCTGTGTTTTGGTCATCTTTTCCAGCCATATATGAATCTTAAACCAAACTTTCTTTGCATTAGGACATACCCACCAGACATGATAATAAGTGCCTGGTTTTTGTTTACATTTCCAGCGAAACTAGGGGTTGTTTGATGTCTATGGAGGTTCTCAGTCATCCAGGTCAGGGCTGTCCCAAAGGTGCTTCTTATTAAAGGCAGTTGGGCTTTCTGGTTTTTATTTTTGCTTCTCATCCAAGAAGCTTCTTCAGTTCTAACCAAATGGTGGGGATGGAAGGGATTTATACTTTCTGCAATCAGCCAATTGTTAACATTCTGAGGCCTTGTTTGGAAAACTGTTCTTATACTTTGTAAGCTGACCTATATGGTGCTTCAGACTTGATAGGGAAAAGTGCCTTGAGAGGACATGGAGGATGGTAGTAATACCTCTACGCGTGGGAGCTGCAATGTTTGAAAAAGATACATCCAGAGGTGAAGATGGCAGCCACAAGGATGCAGTCCAAGCTAAACCTGTATTTTATGAATTGCAAGGCACATTAAAAAATGTATGGAGCTACAGTATAACACGTCTCCAAAATACTATTAAAGTGGACATTTCTGGAATACTACAAATGTGGACTGAAGAACTGGAATCTATCTACAAGATAAACCAACAATCAAGGAATGAGTCAAATAGCCCAGATCACATAAAAAGAAAGGAAATCAAGGAAGGGGGAAAAAAAATCAAGGAATCATCAAGGTTCCACACACCCCAAGGCTGGCAGCCAGCAAATTTTACTCCTCCATGCACGGATAATGTTACATAGCCAGGTAAAATACGCTCAAAGAACACCAAGAACCCAATATTTCAACCTTGATCCACATATATTCTCTACTTTGAATCTATTTAGTTTTTTGACATCAACCAAGATCTAGGTTAGCTGGATGTTGGATAAATAGTGATTTGATGTGTTAGGAGAACCAGACCTTCCTTATCCAACTATATTGGGTGAAGCCCTAAGCTTTGCACCATTATGTAGGTTAACTGTTTGGGTAGAGTATATGAAAAATACAGCTTGGGGCGTAGGGCTTAATCTGTTGCATTAGTCCAGACAACAGAGTTATGTTTCCTTTGTGACTGATGGAAATATGGAGACATTTGGAAATATAAGAATGTGCCACAAAATGACGAACTGAGAAAACTCCTTACGAGTTTTGTTGACCTACCACTCTATCTTACTTGGGTGTTGTTGTTTTTTTTCCTGGATTGATAACACTTTCTTCATTGCTAAGGCAAATCCATGGGACCTATTTGGAACCTGCAAAGCTCTTTCCTGCCATTCAGCTCTCATCTAGATTTTTGCATTCCAAATTTTGAAGTCCTACCAGACCCATTCTTGTAAATAAATTTAGTACTGGAGATCGTCCCGTTGTTTTGCAGAGTGCTGGCTTCCCATTGTTACTCTTAATTAAAATAATGCATTTTAATTAAAATAATGTACTTTAACATTCCTTGGTATGTAGGGGACCTGTTAGGAGCTGCCTCAAGTAATCCTACTGCTGTCTTTCTCATGTAGGCAATAGTACTGGGCCCCAATTATCTTTGTATAAAGCTCCATCTTGGGCTCTATACTGCATTTAGCTTTCATTTGCCTAAATCTCTTGACCCTCACCTTGATAATGAAACAGAGACTTTGGACAGTTTTTTTAAAATATATTTATTTAACCCAAGGGTGTTCAACCTTGGCAACTTTAAGGCATCTGGATTTCAACTCCCAACTTGGCTGGCAGTGGAATTCTAGCAGTTGAAGTCCATAAGTCTTAAAATTGCCAAGGCTGAACAGCCTTGGATTTAATCACTATGATACTTATTATTAAATGTAAGACAAAACTGCTAATACAACAGGGGAGAAATATCGGGAAGGGAATTGGGGAATTGCTGTGGTGGTGGTGGAGGAGTGTGAGATTTGTGACTCAGTTTCCCTTTATGAAAAAGCTTCTCGAGGGGGGCAGCCAGAGTGTCTTGCAGAACCGTCTGCTGAGTAAGCTTCCTGTCTTGGCATCCTCTCATTAAAACAAGGGCATCAGGCTAAGTCCCTGCAATCACTGTTGTCTTTTGCCAATAATTTGTTCAACTAATAGCCCAAACATTTTGAATGTCTCTTCAGCGTGCAGCACTGTAATTGAATTTCTAATTTATTCCATCCAGATATAATTAAAATAAGTATTAACTCAATTATTTATAGCTGGCAAAGTGGCCCTATGCTCAGAGAAAGGAAGATGAAGAAATAGATTCCCCCCCCTTCCCACCCATGGAGAAGCTTTGTGGGGTTTTCACGAGACTTGCAAAGGCAGGGAAAGAGAAGAAAGAACACGGGGTACTTTGCTTTGCATGGATTAGAAGATGGATGGGGCTTGTAGTACAATAGGTTTGGAAACTGACCAATAGAGAAAGGCTTTTCTTAAACATCTGCAATGCTTTAGTGCCTTAAGCCTTTAAGAAAAGCCTTTCTTAAACATCTGCAATGCTTAAGGCACTAACTTGCTTCTTAACCAATTGGTCTCCGTACATAATTCAAAGTGTTGGTTATGACCTATAAAGCCCTTTATGGCAATGGGCCAGGATACTTGCGGGACCGTCTTCTGCCCCATGAATCCCAGCGACCGGTCAGGGCACACAGGGTGGGCCTCCTACGGGTCCCGTCTGTTAGACAGTGCCGTCTGGCAGAGCCTAGGGCAAGGGCCTTCTCTGTTGTTGCCCCAGCCCTCTGGAACCAGCTTCCCTCAGAGGTTCGTACTGCTTCCTCCCTCCTAGCTTTCCGGAAACTCTTCAAAACACATTTATGCAGGCAGGTTTGGGGCGTGTGAGTTGCGCTCTGCCCCTGGGCCTCTGATTGTGACTGTGTGTTGTATGAGTGGAAATAGTTTTATAGTTTTTACATTGTAAATTAGTATCTTAATTGATTTATACTATATTTTTGTACTTGTATTTTTGCTGTGAGCCGCCCTGAGTCTTGGGAGAAGGGTGGCATATAAGTCAAATAAATAAATAAATAAATAAAATAAACTCCCCCAAATCACCAATTTCTGTCCTTGACTTAACAAAAGTTTATTTAGTGACTGTTCAAAGTTACAAAGGCATTGGAAAAAGTGACTTTTTCACACTTACAACTGTTGCAGCATCCTCTTGGTCATGTGATCAAAATTCGGATGATTGGCACCTGGCTCATATTTATAACAATTGCAGTGTCCTGGGGTCAGGTGATCAGCCTTTGTGACTTTCTGATCCGCAAAGTCAATGGGGAAGCCAGAGTCACATAATAACAGTGTTATTCACTGAACAACTGCAGTGTTTCACTTAACCCAGTGGTTCTCAACCTATGGGTCGCGACCCCATTTGGGGTCGAATGACCGTTTTGCGGGGGTGGCCGGACACCGCGGTCCGCCATCTTGTTTTTTTTTGTCGCGCGTGCGCCGCGCACGGGCGGATCAGCCCGTCGCGGTTCGGGCCGTCGCGCGCGTGCCGCGCACGCGTGGATCGGGCCGTCGCAGCCCGCCATTATTATTATTTTTTTTGTCGTGCGCGCACCGCGCATGCGCGGATCGGCCCTTCGCGGTTCGGCCTGTCGCGCGCGTGCCGCGCATGCGCGGAACGGCCCGTCGCAGGTCGGGGTCACGCTGCGCATGGGCGGCGCAAGTGGGGTCTCAACCTGAAAAAGGTTGAGAACCACTGATAACCACTGTAGCAAGAAAGGTCATAAAATGGGGCAAAAACTCAACAAATGCTTCAGTTAGCAACATAACTTTTGAGCTCACTTGTGGTCCATAAGTCAAGGACTCTACCTGTAACCTGTAGCCAACAGGGAATGACCTTCAAAAGTCTCTTTCAGATGTTAAAGACTGCAAGTGGCTCACAAGTTGAGGGTTGGCCTCTGAATAGTAGATAGCAACTAACCAAAGATTGAATGAGATTTACCTGAATTAGTGGGTGAGGGTTTTTTCCCATGTACATTTTCCATCTTGCAAAGTATTATCTGATTTCACCGACAGCCAAATGGTCTTTGGAAGATCATAGCTAAAATGTAGGCCTCGTGATTTGACCGCCTTCATTCCCAAAATTACGATAAAGAGTTATAGATTGGATAGATATATGAAGTGGCCTGGATCCCATTCAGTTGGTCATATCAGGCTGTTTGGCAGCTGTCTGAAACTGAAATGGATTCTTTTCTAAGGGCAATTAGCACAAACTTCTCTTTAACAAGATTTATTGAGAAGAAATGATGTGGTTGCAAGAATTGCAGCAATTGAACTATTTCCCCTTTAGAACTAATTTATCCTTTGTACAGCAGGGAAAAGACTTCTTAATTGTCTTTTAACAACCTTTCAGTGATCTGGTACAAATGCAGATCTTTTTACTTTAGTTCGTAGTTGGTGGTCCGCCTAAGAGTTTCCTGAATCTTATCATTAGTTTGGAAAACTATGGATCAATCTGATTCAGATTATCAGTTCAGTTTGAACTATTGATTCATTTCAGATTGTCAGTTCATTTGATTTGAATATTCAGGAAGAAGGAGACTGGATT